>VDFB02000013.1:103006137-103073560 GCA_007258455.2 Sequoia sempervirens
GGAGGATGGCCGAAGCGGTTGTGCTGGGGCAAGTTTGTCCTCCTGAAAGCTGGCGCTTTTGCATGGACAGCCATCCATGGACGCATTTTGACCGGGGACCATCTCAAAAGGCTTAGGATGCAAGGGCCATTCAGGTGTGCATTGAGTAAGGCAGAAGAGGATTCTGGCAATCACTTGCTTTTGAATTGTGGCTTCGCGCAAGATTGGTGGTCGGCGATCTGCTCAAAGTTGAGTTGGTTTGCGCCCTTGGGTGACAACATCAAAGCGGTATTTGAATCATGGCCTTCCATTGGGAAGGGGTCACTTATGGCGGGTTTGTGGGAAGAAGCTCCTGCTATGATCATTTGGCAAATTTGGAGGGAGAGAAACAATCGCATCTTTAAAGAGAAAGAAGCCAGTATAGAATCTGTGGTTGCCAAAATTCAGCTCGGTATAAGCGAACACTTCTCGAATGCGGTTCAAAATAGCTCAATAAGTTTCATCTCCTCTTGGGATAAATGGATGCAAGCTTGGTGGGGGTTGATAAAGTTGCCAAGCAGTTTGGAACTGAGGAATAAAGTCCATAGGAAGTTGGCAAAGTGGCAGCTTCCCCCTTCGGGCAGATTGAAGTTGAATTTTGACGGTGCTTCGAGGGGAAACCCCGGGCCATCAGGAGCAGGGTTTGCGTTAAGGAATGAAAAGGGCGAGCTAATCTGGGCGGAATCTATTAAGCTCCCGATAGGTACCAATATAGATGCTGAGGCAGCGGGTCTTCTGGAAGGACTCAAGCTATGTGTGGATAAGAATATGCATCATGTGGACGTGGAAGGTGACTCAGAGGTCCTTATCAAGGTTTTGGGTCTGAGGAAAGCGCCAAGTTGGAAGTTGCAGGCCTTTCTGGATGTTATCATTCCTCTAACGGATTTGATTCAGGATTTGAGAGTTAGTCATGTGGTCAGAGAGGTTAATAAACTGGCGGACGCCTTGGCCAATGGAGGGGTTGATCAATCGGTTCAGCAAAAGGGAAGTAAGGATCCTGGGACATGGGGATTGGTGGGGAATCTCCTAACTTATGATATCACCTTGTAAGCTTCTACCCGAGGAAGAGATCTGGGCGGCGATGAATCTTCAGGTTCTATCACCTCTCTTGTTGGACGCAGGCTTTGGGAGTTGGGTAAGGAATATTCTGAACCTCTCCCCTCTTCAAATACATGCAGTAGTGTAAAGAAGAGTATGTTGGAGGCTTTTCAAAGTCTGGAATAGTCAGGATGGTAGTGGAAATCCCTGATTTTGGTCGTTGCTTCAGGTTCTCGGCAGGTAATGGAGTGTTCTGTGAAGTTATCTGGAACCTTATGTGTCACAATTGGATCATATGTTCATACTCCATTGGAGGAGATGGTTTCAGCTTTTTTGTGGGTGTTAGGGATTCTTAGGCTAAGGGGAGTTCTTTGCAATGTTTGTGCGGCTGGGAGTTTCCCTGTGGTGTTCTCTTTAAATGTAATCTTTCTGGTTTTAATAGAAATGAGTGCTATCCTCTATGATAGCTATTTGCCCAAAAAAAAATAAATAAAAATTTAGTAAATATTTAGATAACTTCAATGATATGTCTAATATATTTTAATTGATAAAATAGCAAATAATTATACAAAATAGTAGATAATATTTTTAAATTAATTATATAAATAAATATGCAATAAATATTTGAAATGATTGTAAAATAATAAATATTAGTCATTATAAAAAATCTTATATAAAAAAAATCAATTCTTCAAATAAGAATAACAATTTAAATAATAATAAAAAATTTAAATCTAAATACAAAATTAAAATTTCATTTAATAAATGAAATAACTTATATATCTTTATTAATAGAGTTTAGATAGACCTATTTAATATTTTATAATAATTAATATATATTTATTCACATAATTTAAAAGAAGTAATCATTTTAATCTTGCAAAACAAATCAAAAGACTTTATATGAAAGGCATGAAAGAAGTTAAATTTCAGTATCTATTTCACATATATAATTAAAATCTTACATTTAATTTGTTTTGTTTTTATTTTTATTTTTCACATTTTGAAAATTGAATAAAATCATATAATAAGAATAAAATTTTCTTCGAAACAAAAAGATATTTAAAAATAAAGAAAGAGCAATGATAACTGTTTAACTCAATGGAAAATTACTGAATTGATATATCAGGCCTCCCTCCGCTCATAAACAAATGCACTAACAAGAGTCACTAAATTGATAAATCAGGCCTCGGCTCATATACAAATGCATCAACAAGAGTTGTAAAATTCTCTACACTATCACCCACTGAGAAGCAACTCCATGATCCACTTTCTTTATTGAAAAAGACTAAATTTCCACTGTCAGCTCTCACCAAGCAGATATAATTCCCTACTGTGAGGGAATAATATGTGCGTCGTTGAAAAGAATCATTATTTGAATTTGAATTGAAAAAGTCCGACACCTCTTGAGCCATATCTGCAATCTTCTTCCACAATGGGTTTGAAGTCATGTTTAGATTATTATCATACTCTAACTCCCACAAATATATCTGTGTATAACAATCCGTTATGAGAACAAGTGCTGACCCACATACAAGCAACTCAGGAACCCCCTCGAGAGGAACGGGTGAAAATCGATGCACCATGTGGCATGTGTAATCTTCTTCAATTCTAAAGATCATAACACCCCATTCCCAATCACCAAAAATATTCCATATCCAACTATAACTAAAATTAATTAATTCCCTGGAAACAGCACAAAAATAAAAACCTTTAAAGAAAACTATATCCCTCACAGGCTGCAGTTGCACCTGCTGTACAATAAACCATGATTTCTTTTGAAGATCATAAACTTCTATGGAGCGGTCAAACACTGCTACTACTTGATATTGGCTACCCTTCCACAGAATGTCTCCCACGATTATCCCATGCTCTTTGTCGAGTATAAAACGGGGAAGTCGGACAAAAGTTTCCCTTACAGGATTGCATACTATAATGCGTTCCTCTGAAAAAGAGTCCGTTGTCGGAAGAATTCGAATACCTGTACTGGTAAAGGGGCTGTGCAAAAATAGTTCGCTCCTCGGTGCAAGAAAGTCGGGTGTCCATAGCGTCTCAGTTGTCAGGGGTAATCCTCCCAGTGAATCGAATGCATAACGATTAAGAGGAAAAGCCTTCAATGCCTTTGTTGACACATTTAAACGGTAACAATTTGATCGAGTATTGACAGTGATGAGAAGCCATGGATGCTCTTTGAAATTTTCCCTCCTCGAACATAGGAAATTTTTACCAGATAGTATGTTGTTCCAGTTCTTGCACACTATACGGAACCTGGTTACTGATTCCAATGGAAGCCACTTCAATATGCACTCTATTACTTCATCGGGTAATTGAGACCATATTTTTGAATCCAAAACCCTCGTTGCAGAACTCTCCCGGAAAACAATATTCTGCGCCATGATAATATACTGATGGAGGGCAGAAACAAAGAAGAAAATCAAATACGTGTTGCTGCACACAAAAGATTTTTTTTCTGGCTTGAAATGTATTACATATGCCTCTTTTATAGAGGACTTTGGCCTTTACAAGAAGCTCTCGGCCGACATGTTTCAAATCTTTATTATTTTACTTTGGCCGACAAGGTTACTAATAATAGCAAAAAGCTTATCCTAAAAGCTATCTCTTAGCTGGTACAAATTACTAGAACCTTCTAGCATATACCTCAAATCTTTTGTTATATACTTGCATTAAATACAAGTTGTATAAATACTACGTAGGTTGGTTGCCACTGAATGAATTTGATTAGTTTCATAGTATATTAATTTTTACCTAATATAGGTTTATTTGTTTCTAAGATCGTTCATTTTTGTGAGTCATCGTAAAAGTGTAAGTTTCTTTTTAGTGGAGGAAAAAAAGAGCTATAAGAAAAGAAAAATAAAATAAAATTGTCCATGTATGTTATAATATTTTTTGAATTAAAAAACAAAATTATTTATTTTGTTTATTTTATTTAAAAAACAATTTAATTAATTTAAAAATTATTTTATAATAATTCATGGCATTTTATTTATGATTTTATATAAAAAAGAGTTTAATTTCAATTTGATAGGTTTTTACATATCATTTTTTTAAATATTTAACAATAAAGCAATATTAATAACATTTTGTTTCCATGGTAGATTGTAATCAAGATTTTTACAAATAATTGTCTGCATATTTTTACATATGTTTGCAAATTTTTACATAAAGTTTGGGATCATACTCCATGATCCATCATCAGGATGAATAAGAGAAGTGAAAATGAGATAGTAGACTTGGAAATAAATAGGAGAGGGGGGGTTAGGGAGGAAGAGAGGCACAACACCCAACAAAGTAGAAAAGGTTGAAGAAAAGAAATAAAGAGAGAAAAGAAAGTCAAAGGCTAAAATGCAAAGAATAAGATAGAATAATTTGGGTTCTTGACTTATCTTTGTTTATTTAGGTTTTATATTAGTATTCTACTTCTTTTCAATTTTTATCTATTATTTTATTCATTTCTTTTTTTCTTGGGCTCTTTTGTATTTCCTCATATTGTTATTATTTGGGTTTCTTAGGTTGTTGTCTTCTTCTTTTATTCTATCTTATTCTATGTTTATGTGATGATACAAGGGTGGGTAGATCACCACAAACCTCTTAAAGAAGAGAATTAGGCTTGACTATTATTCCCATAATTAATTTTAAAGTGAACTTATTACATCATTTATCTTATGAAGAGGTTTTTTTGTAAAGAAGAGGGAAATCACTAAAGTGGGATTTTATAACTATTTCAATAAATTTTATGTTGAGATATGAGCCATGATTTAATCTACAAACATTAATACTAGGTTAGACATTCGAAATCATTGTTTAATTCTTAAAATTTCATGTTCAATCAACCCAACACATAATAGATCACACAAAATCAAGAACCCACCAAGGATTCACTGTGATCTCATATCTATGACACATGCTCATGATTATTTTAGAAATTTTAGATATAAAAGTCTAATTATGTTCCAAAGGTTTACTATGTATATTAAGGAAGACCTACTCTAGGATGAGTTATATAATAGTCAACTTTGTGTGAACCATCATGGTGTTTACTTGTATGTTTACAAAAATAATGAAAATCAATAATGGGGAATTTAACTAGACACTCATCAACTAGTACTATTTTTATTTATTTATTCATTTTTAATGTCTAAATTATCATAGTTACAACTAGCCCTGCTAGAATTCTATGAGTTCATAGTATTTAAGCTCGAGAACACTATAGTATATTTTAAAAATTAGAGGTGGTTTCTCCCCTTCTAAAAATTGATCATGTCCCATGTATGATACTAATGTTCAAAATCACATTTCTAGAGTTAAAGATATGAAAATGATCCTTGAACATGTGGATTATAAGCCCACCAATGCTAATGCATAAACTATCTTGACCAACTAGAGAGTGACATATAACACCATGAAAAATTCTTATACTACTAGCCACTCCAATATCCACTATAGAATTTATATGTAAGTGGACACTTGTGGATCAAGCGCTCATCAAACATAGTAATTCCATGCAAATTGTGGGTTATGGGCTATAAAAAATGACAAGCATAGTAAAGCCACTCAAGATAAATAGAAAAATAATTGATATTTTAGTATGGTTACACCATTTCCACCCTAAAATATTAATGCACTAACTCTTATTTCAAAGACAACTAAAAATATGAACTTAATACCACTAAAATGAGTATCTCTTGGTTGAAATCTTAGAATAGATAAGATAATTTTCCAAGAATTTCATGAATCATCCAAAGCTATATGCAAATTTGATATTTAGGATTTTTATGACCATATATGATGTAGGAGCATCCAGTGGTGTGAGGGAAATCCTACATCACCCAAAAAAAATGAAAGTTTTTAATTTTTTGTTGATTGTTTCTTGAATAGTTTTGCATTTCTGGATACCCCTTCAACTATTAAAATATTTGAAGCCAAATTTGAGGCCCTTAGAGGCTCTGAATGGGCCTGAAAATTTGCGAAAACCCAAAGTAGTTGGCTGTAGGCCTTACTTTGTGCCACATTGCCTTTTCGAGGGCTTTTTGAAAATGTATTATCATTGAAAATCCAACGGTCAGATTAAAAGTTATGGCTTCTGGAAGTTGGTGCATTTTTAGAAATGTGCTAATTTTTGAATGTGAATTCAAATGTGAATATCAAATTATAATTTGGGTGCCAAACCCCCAAAACTCAAATTTGAAAGTTGTTTTGGCTCCAAATGGGAAAGGAGCTCTATTTGTGGGCGAGATTTCTGATTTTTGGTAGCTTTTTTTTTGGAAAAAGAGTTCGCATGCTGCAAAAGGGGGTCTCTTGTAATTTCTGTAATTTGCATGTATTGTAGAGCTTGAGGATTTGTGATCCTTTGCATGTAAGAAGTTTCATTCTAAATAATAATAAAAGTTCTATGGTCATTGGCATCATTTTCTATGTCTCATGTTTGCTCCCTTGTCAGGTGGTATCAAAGCGAGTTTTCTTGAGTGTGTGGACAGATCACCGATCGTGAGGAAATCTGCACCAGGACCATGGTTTTGGGTTCGAGATATTCAAGATGCCTCCAAGAGTGATTCTGAGTAGGCATGGTGGTGCCAAAGGTGGTAGAGGTGGCAAAAATGCTAATGGAAGAGATCCATTGGCGGCTGAGGGTTTTAGAGCCCTCCAAAGACAAATTGATGCATTGAATGAACAAATGAGAAGAGGGTTAAACTCGGAAAGGAGAGGAGAAAGCGGGGATGAAGAAGAGGTGGAAGATTTAGAAATAGAAGAGGAAGAAGAAGTAATTGATCAAGATCAAATGCGGCTGATAAGGGCCATTTCAAAGATCAAAAAAAGACCCAGAATAGAAGTCCCCAGTTATTCCGGAAGTTTGAACTCGAAAGAGTTGATCGACTGGATCAACAAGATGGAAGATTATTTTGAGTATGAAGAAGTAGAGGACCTAGATCAAGTTAAGTTTGCAAAAACAAAGTTGAAGGGACATGCCAATATTTGGTGGAAAGAGGTCCAATTGGAGAGAAATTGAAGAGGAAAAGGAAAGATCAACAGTTGGGGTCACATGGTGGAGAAACTAAAGAAGTAGTTCATACCAGTGGACTACGAGTTAGATCTATTGAAGAAATTGTAAGGGTTGAAGCAAGGAAGTAGATCTGTGAAAGAATACACAGAAGATTTTCACAAGATGATCATCAGAACGGGCCATGCAAGGGCCAACAAGGAGAAGGTAGCCCATTATCTTAATAGGTTATTACCAAGCATTCAAGAGGAGCTAAGCTTGGTCAGAATGACCACCATTGAGGATGCGTACCCATTTTCTTTGAAAGGAGGAGAAGCTAAACAAAAGATTTGATAGCAAGAAAAAAGGACAAGGAGGTCAGGACGGAAGGGGTAGTGGAAGATCTTCTGGAAGCTGAAATAAGGATGAAAGGAAAAATTAAGATGTGGGTACCAGTCAAAGCCAGAAGAATGATAACTTCTACCGCCCTCATGATCAAAATAGTGGTGATCAAAGAGGTAGAGGACGAGGAAGATCTAGGCCAGGACCTGGAAGAGGTGGTTTTAGAGGAACTTATTTCCATTATGGTGAAGAAGGGCATCAAGCCTATGAATGTCCACAACACTAAGGAAGGATAGACAGAAGGCCGGAAAGTCATGGAAGGGTTGCACATGCAGATGAGGAGGCTCAATCTGAGCATTTAGATGATGCAGAGAGGGGAGAAGCCCTAGTGGTTAGAAGAGCCCTAGTGACTAAAGAGAAGGAACTAGAACAAAGGAAGAATCTATTTCGTACAAGGTGCAAGTGTGAAGACAAATGTTGTGATGTCATTATTGACAGTGGGAGCACCAATAATCTGGGGTCAAAAGAGATGGTTACGAAGTTGAAGATGAAAAGGGAAAGGCATCCAGATCCATATCGGTTTTCCTGGTTGTAGAAAGATGACAAAGTTCTGGTCAATGAGTAGTCCCTGGTGAAGTTCAAGATCGAAAGCTATCGTGATGAGGTACTCTGTGATATCATCCCCACAAATGCATGTCACATGTTGTTGGGGAGGCTATGGTAGTTGGATAGGCATGATGTACATGATGGCCATGCAAACACTTATTCCTTGATGAAGGACAAAGTCCACCATAAGTTAAAACCCCTAAAGAAGGATCATGAAAAGGTATGCAGTAGTGCTAGAATTTGTTTTGTTTATGGAAGGAAATTTTTAGAATGCATGAAGCATGAGCATATGTGTTATGCATTGATTCCCAGAATGGATAAGAAAGATAGTGAGAAGGTGCCTGTAGAAGTTTCTGGACTATTGGATGAGTTTTAGGAGATTATTTCTGATAACGTACCTGAGGGTTTACCACCAATGAGGAAGATCAGTTGTCAGATTGACTTGATCCCTGGAGCTAGTTTTCCAAATAAGGCAGCTCATAGAATGACTCTTGTAGAAAATGAGGAGTTAAACAACCAAGTTTAGGAGTTGTTGAGAAAGGGTTTGATTCGATAGAGTCTAAGCCCATGTGTAGTACCTACAGTACTAGCACCAAAGAAGGATGGGGAGTGAAGGATGTGTATAGACTCTTAGGCTATAAATAAGATAACAATCAAGTATAGATTTCCCTTGCCAAGGGTGGTGATCTAATGGACTATTTGGGTGGAGCACAGTACTTCACGAAGATTGATTTGAAGAGCATATATCACTAGATCCGGATTCGAGAGGGTGATGAATTGAAGACTACCTTCAAGACCAAGAAGGGCATGTACAAGTGGTTAGTCATGCCCTTTGGGCTAACTAATGCACCGAGCACATTCATGTGGCTCATGACTTAGGTATTGAAAGAGTTTCTGGGGAATTTTGTTATTGTGTACTTAGACGATATTTGAATATTCAGTAAGTCCCTGGGTGAGCATTTGATGCATATTCATAGAGTCTTTGAAAAGTTGAGAGAAGATAAATTGTTGATTAATCTAAAGAAGTATAGTTTTGTGAAGAAGGATTTACTGTACTTGGGGTTTGTTGTCTCAGCAGAATGTCTCAAAATGGACCCAGAGAAGGTGAAGGCTATTCTGGAATAGCCTACACCAAGAACTGCTACTAAGGTGAGATCTTTCCATTGTTTGGCCAGCTTTTATAGAAAGTTCATTTGAAACTTCAGTAGTATTTGTGCACCCCTAACTAAAACAATGAGAGGGGATAGAAAAGAGTTCAAGTGGAGCACTAGAGCAACGAAGATTTTTTATTTTTTGAAGCAGAAGGTGACAGAGAAACTAGTTTTAGCCCTCCCAGAATTCAATAAGGTGTTTTAGGTGGATTGTGATGCTAGTGGTTGTGCCATTGGAGCAGTGATGAGTCAAGAAGCTAAGCCCATTGCCTATTTCACTAAAAAGTTAAATGATACAAAGAGAAAGTACTCTGTATATGATCAAGAATTTTATGCAATAGTTCAACCATTAAAGAAATGGAGACATTATCTGTTGCCGAAGGAATTTTTTTTGTATACTGATCATCAAGCATTATAGTACCTGAGTAGTCAGGGAAAATTAAATCAAAGGCATATGAAATGGGTAGAATTTTTGCAGAGTTATACCTTTTTTTTTAAACCATAGGATTGTCAAGTCGAATAGGGTTGGAGATGCCTTAAGTAGGAGGCAAACATTGTTGACAGAGATGCAGATTGAAGTGGTTGGGTTCAATGAACTCAAGACATTGTACCCTAAAGATCCTAATTTCGTAGAGGCTTAGAAAGCTTGCAAGGAGCTTGTTATAGTTGATAGGACGAAGTGGATGGATTTCATAATCCAGGATGGCATGTTGTTTAAGAAAAGCCAATTGTGTATTATGAGGAGTTCTATGAGGGAGAACCTGACAAAGGAGAAGCACAATGGAGGAATGGTAGGAAATTTTGATCAGGATAAGACCATTGCCATTATCAGTGAGGATTATTATTGGCCTCAGTTATCACAAGATCACAACATGAAGAATTTTGTGCAGAGTTGTAGGGTATGTCAGATGGCTAAAGGAGTGAGCCAAAATATGGGGTTTAATCAGCCCTTATTTGTACTAGAGAGGCTGTGGGAGGATATAAGTATGGACTTTGTTCTTGGTTTTCCAAGGACACAATGAGGGAATGATTTAGTATTTGTGGTAGTTGACAGGTTTTCGAAGATGACACATTTCATCCCATGCTAGAAGACCCATGATGCAATCCACATTGCTAACTTGGTCTTCAAAGAGGTGGTGAAGCTACATGGTTTCCAAAGAGTATAGTCTTAGATTGTGACACAAAATTTGTTGGGTACTTTTGGAGGACCTTGTGGAAGAAGTTGAAAACAGAGTTGAAGTTTAGTTCTACACGCCATCCACAAACTGATGGGCAGACTGAGGTTGTGAATAGAAGTCTGGGTAATCTACTGAGATGCTTGGTAGGAGATAAACCCAAGGGATGGGACTTGATCTTGCCCCAGTTAGAATTTTCTTACAAAAATTCTATCAAAAAAAGAACTGGTAGATCACCATTCTAGATTGTGTATGTAGGCAGTCCTAGGACCACTCCAAAATTGAGAAAGATGGACCAAGAGAAGAAGACAAGTGTTGAAGCTGAAGACTTTGCAGAGCACATCAAGGATATACATGAGAAGGTAAGAGAACATATTAACAAGATGAATATGTAGTATAAGACTGAGGTAGATCAGAAGAGGAGGTATAAGGAGTTTTAGATTGGTGATGAAGTGATGGTCCACTTGAGGAAAGAGAGGTTTCTAGTGGGAACCTATAACAAATTGAAGATGAAGAAGTTATGTCCTTGTAAAATTTTGAAGAGGCATGATTCAGGGAACACATATGAGGTAGAGTTGCCAGATGGAGTCAACATTTCCCCTATTTTCAATAGTGCAGATTTGACAGAGTATCATGAAGGTGGCACAAAGAATGTTCTAGCAATAGAATAGTGTAACATTCCTACACCTACTTCAGAGAAGGAGATTGAAGAAATCCTCGATAGCCATGTGGGAAGGAGTACCAGAAATAGGCAGTATGAAGAATATCTGGTGAAGTGGAGAGGAAGGCGTATGGAAGATTCATCCTGGTTGTCTAAGGAAGAGGTTGACCATTTGGGTTTTCCTCAACCATCTAAGACGTGATGGGGTCACTTCTCAAATTACTCTGTGTGTCTGATGTAGGAGCATCTAGTGGTGTGAGGGCAATCCTACATCACCCAAAAAAAAATATATATTTTATTTTTTTGTTGGTTGTTTCTTAGATGTTTTTGTATTTTTGGATACCCCTTTAGTTATTAAAATATTTGAAGCCAAATTTGAGGCCCTTAGAGGCTCCGGATGGGCCCGAAAATTTATGAAAACCCAAAGTAGTTGGCCCTTGGTTCCACTTTGTGCCACATTTCCTTTCCAAGATCTTTCTGAAAAGGTATTATCATTGAAAATCTGACAGTCAGATTAAAAGTTATGGCTTCTAGAAGTTGGTGCATTTTTAGAAACGTGCTAATTTTCAAATGTGAATTTCAAATTGTAATTTGGGCACCAAACTGTCAAAACTCAAATTTGAAAGTTGTTTTGGCTCCAAATGGAAAAGGAGCTCTATTTGTGGGCGAGATTTCTAATTTGTGGTACCTTTTTTTTTGGGAAAAGAGTTTGCATGCTGAGAAAGGGGGTCTTTTGTAATTTTTATAATTTCTATAATTTGTGTGTATTGCAGAGCTTGAGGATTTGTGATCATCTACATGTAAGAAATTCCATTCTAAATAATAATAAAAGTTCTGTAGTTGTTGGAATCATTTTCTATGTCTCGGGTTTGCTCCCTCGTCAATATATATAAATTCAAAATATTAAAATATTCATTTTTTGTGTCGTGATCCTCCTTACTCAATGATTGATCCTATGGTGAATCAATATGACTCCTAACTATCAACCAAAGTTACAAATTTGTTTCTTGAGTTATATTTAACTTTTTTATTCTCATGTGTGATGCTTTGTCTATGAGGAATGAATTAATTTTGTTTGACTATTTTGTTCATTTAAGAGGACCCATGAGTCTACAAGTGTAACCATGGAAGTTATCTATTCTCTTAAATGCTTGGCCAATGTAACTCCCATCCTACTATGGAGCTTCATTTTTATAAGCATTGATTGTGGGGGAAAACAAGCTACACTATTCTAGAGAACAATATAAGACAGTTGACTACTGATATTTACACAGAGGATGGTCACAACGAACAAGTAAACAACCCTTCCCTGCCATTTTGAATGTGCCTTTTTTATTGAGATTATACTTTGTTGAATTTCATTATAGTGATGAAATTCTAGACTTTAAATGAGATGCAGGAAATGTTAGCTCTTAGGAAATAGCAAATCAAAGTGAAGAGCCACAAGAGAGAGAGAGAGAAGATCTTTGTGAGTGGAGAGTGAGAAGATCATGATCTGAGACTAAATGTCTTTTGAGACCAGATCCAAGCTATACTAAAGATGTCACGAAGAGAGCAAGAAGCATGGTGGCATAGGTATGTCGAGGATATTCAACGAAGAGTAAAGGTTGCCACATTGGATAGGAATGTAAACAAGCCAAAAGCAAATAATGACAATAAATTAAACTCTATAGATAATGGAAAACAATCATCTAGCTCAATAAAAACCCAAAGCCACATGAAATTTTTGTAAATATATTCTTCTCAAAGTGATTTAAAAGCTACTTCCATTATTTGATTTTGTGGTCATGACTCGTGGTCTTATTGGAGCGCATTCAAATCCTTTTTGCAATATAGCAATATGAACACCCAATAATGGGATCTTATGACAGTTTCCAAATAGGTTAAGATTACTTGATCACTTATAATCGAAGACAGGTTACACACATTCCTTATTCTATGAGAGATCTTCAATCTATCAAGTTATTCTTTCAACTGGTAACGACTGTTATATTATTTATATATTATGATGTTGTGGGAACCCCCCTGTCTAAATGATCATGTAAAGAGTTTATCCGATGGTCTTTGATTGTAGAGATGGCAAAAAAACCAACAGATTTTATACCTCTATGCTTCCATTTTTTTTTTTGGAAAGATATAAGATATGCATTAGTTTTGGCACTACAAACCTTGCATACCACTAAAAATTGGCGCGCTACAATCCCCTATTCTTGTTGTTTTCTTCAAGCTGAGAAGATTCTTGTCAAGAGAAAGCTTAGGCAACTTTTGCAAAGATGATTTGAGTGAAATCTCAGGGTAATTATTCTCTCCGAATTCAAGAAACCTACTCTCTTCTGTATGAATTTTTTTCTTGGAGTGAAAAAATACTTTAATTAATTCTGTGTGACAATTATAGATAAAGTAAATGAATTTCCCTAAAAATGGTGAATAAAGTGATTGAAGGGGTAAAAGCTATGGGTTATTGCCGATATCACACTTTTAAGTTCAGGCTTTTCAGAAGAAAGCATCAATTCTCACTACTCTAACTAAAATAAATGCACATTCAACTAGGAAAAACCGTTAAAATGTGTTGTTTATTGCAAATAGAAAAATAATTATAGCTTTCCATCAAATGTTCTTAGATTTCAGAGGGTATGAAAACTTTAACAGTGGTTTTTAAAGTAAATTTAAAGTGGATCTAACTTTCTACTGCCGAATTGCAAGGTTATAGAATTAGTTGGAATCAATGGTAAACAATTTCAACTGAAGGCTTTGAAATTCAAACTAAACTTAATCTACTACATTTTTCTTGGTAATTTTTTAGGTTTTTTTTTTGAAAGGGCTAAAATAATTTTACTCTTTCTATAGAGTAAATTTAAAATTTAAATTGATTTTCAGCAAAAATCAAGTTATGAATTGAATAACCAAAGGGGTGAAAGTTTTTAACCATGAAGTGAAAAGTGGATATTTTATGGGAATCCTAAAATTGATTTATCTCCCTTACTTATTCCAGTTTTTCCCATTTAACATTTCAGAATAATAAATAGTCAAGAATTTTAATTGATGAATAAATAAACAATTAAGAATTAATTTAAATTATTATAATGTTTGGTTCACAGTATGTTTTTGTAGAAAATAAATGCAACAAAATAATATTATTATTAGGATCTATACAAGGCTCTAATACCAAATGAAATGAAACTGATTCCCAAATTCAAAATGCAATAGTTAAAGTGATTTCACAATTTAATTTCAAAAAAAATTATGTAGAGAAAATAATATAATATTTAAAATTTTGCTACTCAATAGAATATAATAAATTAATTAGCCAAATACCATGTCGTGAATAAACTATTAATAAGAAAATTTAAACACTTTGTTGCTCAAATAGTTTATCAGGCATTAATACTTATCTCTTGAAATGTGTAGAACACTCTTCATGATGTGTATGATGTGTTGGTTCCTCAAGAACAATGCTCAACATGCGTGGCAAACCATGCACTTGCTAACCTAGAATCCTATCCCAACAATGTGCCTTATTATTTTCCTCTTTTGTCTCTTTCTCTATGTCCCCATTTTCAAGTATCACATGAATGCTTATATAAGCATTAAAGAGTGGTTAATTTCCAAACCATCACACCCTCTCACAAGAGTCATTTTAATAATTATTCTCCCTTTCATAAAAGAGTTCTTTTAAATATTCTTCATTACTCTTTATTTAAGAAATATATTATCCTTTATTTTCCCATTCCCTTTTTAATCCTATGGGTTATTCACAAATTTATCTTCTTTTGAGGAAAAAGTCACATAAAAATTCGTTTCCTTTTTTCTTGGGCTCTTGTGTTTTTTTCTTGTTTCATTTGGTCTATTAATATTTTGGTTCCCTTTTCATTTCTTGTTTCATTATTTTTTTTCTCTTTTGTTTTTAAAATTATTTATCTCTTTTGTTTCATTTGGTTGAATTTCGTAGCTTTTTGTTGTTTCTTTATTATATTTTTCCTTATTTTTTGGTTGACTTTTTTTCTAGTTTTTAAGTTCTTTATTTATTTTTTTCTTATTTTCTTATTTTTTGATGTCTTTCTTCCCCTTTTATCATTCTCTTAATTTTTGCCTCATCTCTTTATGTATGACATTTTTTTCTTTTCTTTATTGTCATTTAACAATTTTTTTGTTGATTTCTTTATATTCATTTTATTTTTGTGTTTTTAATTTGATTTTAATTCATTTTCTTTTTGTTATGTTTGGTTTTAGTTTCCTTCTTTTTGTATTATTTATTAATAAGGGACTTCTTCTTTTTACTTTTTATTTTTATTTTTCTTGGTCTATTAATATTTTTTGGCTTTATTATTATTTAGTTCTTTTATTTTTAATAATTTGGGTTCTTGACTTGTCTTTCTTTATTTAGGTTATATATATATATATATATATATATTAGACTGCAGGAATCGGGTAGCACGACCCCCTATAAACTACAGTGCGCCTGGTAAACTTTTTAACGTGACCGGCGGAGCTGGCCCGACACGCCCTCCAGTACCACGGGACGGGGGAGACTAGAACTCGTGACCAGCAGAGCCGCAACGGAATTACTTAGCCAACCGAGCTAGGGCCCCCGCCCAGGTTTTATATTATTATTCTACTTCTTTTCAATTTTTATCTATTATATTATTCATTTCTTTTTTTCTTAGGCTCTTTTGTATTTCCTCATATTGTTATTATTTGGGTTTCTTAGGTTGTTGCCCTTTTCTTTTCTTTTATTCTATTTTATTCTTTTCCCTTTAGTCCTTGACTTTCTTTTCTCTCTTTGTTTCTTTTCTTCAACCTTTTCTACTTCGTTGGGTGTCGTGCCTCTCTTCCTCCCTAACCCCCCTCTCCTATTTATTTCCAAATCTGCTATCTCATTTTCACTTCTCTCTTGGAGTATGATGCGAAAGGCTGATGTAAAAATATACATACAATTATTTCCAAAAATCTTGATTACAATAAAACAATATGTCAATAGATTGATAATTCTTTGTTATTTATAATTTTTTTAATAATAAATATAATACTAACATAGATGATTTTTATTTATTATATATGTAAGTAATTATCATATCTATTTTCAATATTTCTAATTTTTAAAATTATTTTTCTTTAATATTATTGGCTAAAATAACTTAGGAAATGACAATTTTTTGCAGACTTCTCAATTAAAATTGGATATCTAAGTTCCAATTATTATTAGAAAGTTAACCTTTTGAGTTAGAATTTAAAATAGTGGTAAAAAAACATCTATATTATTAGAAATTAAAACATATAAAAATATATAATAAAAACATTATAATTTAGTATTTTAAATGTAGTGTATCAACATACATACATAAACATATATATAAAATCTAATATAATTTAATATACAATAAAATTATAATATTATAATCTTAATATTATATTTGGATTTTTTAGAATTCAATATACTAGATTGTTTCTAAGATGTTTTTGATAATGTAAGAAACATTTACATATTATATCTAAATGAATTACATGTATATATTTTATATTGATATTATACTAAATTAATGAAAAAAATCTATTTTTTTCTTTTATTTAATAAGATAACATTGATATCAAGAAAAATTTTGAACTAGTAAATGAGACAAGTTATTATTATGATTTGGAATTATATCCTTTAAATTTATTGTCTTTTATTATTTAAATATTTTAATGATTCAAATTGATCATTTTTAGAGATAATAGACACTTTTTTAGATCCATTGTCATTAGATAAATTATTATTTCCTTGAAAATAAGAAAGGAAAAAAACCTACAATAAGTGTCAATGGAGTGGCATTTGGTTACAAATTTGATGGGTTTTTATTATTTTATGAAGGGGAAATTCTTCCTTTAGTATGTGTTTTTAGGTGTTGCTATAATATAAACAAGTAGAAAAATAAATAGTTAGAATTTTGGTAATCATTATAACCCTTCTTTTCTTTTTAATTTTGTAGTCATTTGATTCAAAATATAGGTTTTTATGGAGGTTTTATACATTTCTATCACATAGAAGATTCCATTCCTCATTTTCACATAGTATATAGGTTTATGATAAAACTGTGCATTAGCATTGGGGTGAATGGTTATTTTTATTTATTTATTTTCCTTTTTGTTGTGTTTTATCTTTATTGACTAGGCATAAAAATTCCAAGTCATGGGTTGTATAGAGGGCCAAGTTTCCATTTTATGCAACCCTTTATTTTCTTATTTGTAGGTCAAGGTATTCAGTGGCGAGTTGCGGAACCCAATATTGTTGTGTCACCACATTATGTGAATGGTCCATAGATGATTCTCTAGGAAAGGAAAATAAAATATTGAGCACTCCAAGATCATAAATGATTTAACTCAAACAAGATAAGATTTATCAAGTTCAATGATAGCAGGTAATGGCTATGTAATGGTATCCAACTATTTGAGTAGCTTTTATATGGACCAAAGCATCCAAACAACTTAGTTGATATTAACTAATTATTTAAGGTTGTGGTGTTTACACTATTTCTAATTTTTTTGTAACAAATAATATATTTCATGATTAAAATTGTATATTGTTAATGTCTAAAAAGTGAAGCTCCTTTTCCTTCAAAGACTTGTCAATTCTAATAGTATATTGCACAATTAAAATTTCACTTAAGAATATCTATTTTTTTTCTTATCATAAGTGTCTTTTCTTAAGGCATAATTTTCTATCATGACTCCTAGAGCATATACATACTATGTAAAAATAATATTTTAGCAACTCAGTATAGTAGAACTATTCTAGCATATACAAGATAAACATAAATTTGTAATTAAGCGATCTTGTCATGCATCAAACTCCTAGAGGCTGCATGAATAATAAGTTTACTATTCTTCTCACTATTTATTATCTATTGTCTACTATATTTATCCTAGTTAGGTAATCAATGTTTGAAAAGATGCATATTTGGTTGATTCATTGACTTTCATAACCTCTAACACCAAGTCAATGTCACCTTTGACTATAACTTTTCTAATTTCTTTATTTAAAAGTGTAACTCTTTAGTGAACAAGGGAATTCTGAAACATCATTGTTGCATGTATTAGGATCTATTGTAAAATTATGATATGGAGGTTCATATGTTTATTCTATGTAAATGATTACCTAGATATCATAAGGATTTTATCTGAATTAAGGCCATAGTTATAACAATAATTGTACTATCTAGACTAATTATCACTTATATCTTTACATAATCTTTTGATTAACTCCTTCAAAACATCAATATTGAAAATTAATAGCGGGGCTATGTATATGTCTTGCACATGTGTAAAACTTGAATTCTTCTATAAAAGTTGATTAAAACATGATATCTAGAATCCTAAAGGGCATACAATAACCCATTGCATCAAAGTTTTTCTTCCTAGAAGGTTTTAATAAGTTACATTTAAAAAAAAAAATCATATATTGACCAAATATTTAAATATGAAAATCTATTTGTAGTAGTCAAGTACGATGTTGTAGTCCATGCTTTTGATTTGGTTCCATATCATACTTCATACTTACTCTCCTTTGAGTCCATTTTTTATATTTTAATATTTTTAACTTAAGATACATTGATGGAATATTGTATGTAAATCCAATTAGCCATGTCGGTTGACTTAATTTTCAATTACCAAATTTCTTCTTCTTTCAAAATGAGATTCATTCCATTGGTTGCAAGATTCACATAATGGTTTCAAAAGTTCCAACTCATTTTTTAGTTCAATCAAAACAATCCATTGGTGGTTTGATGTGGGTTCTACCATGTTGACCTCTTGTACATAGGTAATCAACTAATTTTTGTTTTGTTGCCTTAGCTTTGGGATATGCATTGGAGGTCACATTTGCAACTACATCATTTCATAGATTAAGAAGTGTGTATACACATGAGAATGATGTGACACCCCTCATCATTCATACTAATTACACAAATGTCTCATGGTTTCTTGTTTCCTGGCATATCATATATATGTATTATGGTTAATAAGAATTTGCACAAAATTTTTATGACAAAAAATATTTCATCCTTCTACTATTTGTGAGAAAAGAAATAGAATGGTGATGTTTTTTATTCTTATAGCCTTTGGGGAATCCTCAACATAGTATATATGGGTTCACCCAAAATATGCATTATAATTAAATAAGGTAAAATATTACCTTAATAAATCTGCATCTAAGGAACACATAATGCAAAAAACATGAAAAAAAATCTAGGAAATCATCTCTTTTCAATCACATCTTATCAAACCTCATTCATACAACATGCCATGATCCAACTACATATCTAAGTGAGAGCAGTGAATAGAGGCTAAGAACATATATTGTACTGTTTTAGTTATTTATGTATTCATATTCTTGTTTCATTGTCATTTACTCTATCTTTGAGTTGCAACTCATTTGGAACACATATAAATGTATAGAAATATCCTAGAACTTTGCAAGATGTTTATGACTTAGTTGTAGTTGTTTAATTCCAAGAATGTAAGTTTTCATTTGTTGTATAATTTTTAGTCTTACTAGCATTTAGTGGAGGTTGATTGGTAAGAGACAATAAAAGGAAATAAGAGTACAAGAAGTTACAGAGGCTTCAAATGCTCAATATTTGTTGGAAATGGTAAGCCAAGTATCTCAAGAGAAAGCACAAATGGATAGCTTGCTAGAAACAAAACTATCAAAAAATAAAATAAAATGGGTGTTGCCTGAAGTGACAAATTTTAATAGAACCTTAACATTGTAACAATCTCCATTTCAACCTTCAGCCAAGAAATCCCCTAGGAAGAGACGTAAAAAAACAAACCTCACCAAGATGAAGGAACAAAAAGAGGCATGAGTATAGAAAACAATTATTGAATCCATGTCAAACAAGAGGCCAAGGAGAGTGTGTTACTCTCCTTAGGCACAATGAGGACCTTTACATGGAGGGTGATCCCATAATATTGGTTTACAATTTTTGGCCAAACTAGACACTAAACTTATTTTTTCTAACTAATATTCACTTTCAGGCACCTATAGCGGCTAAACCATGAGTAATTTGAAGATGATGCTAACTAGTGATTTGTGACATTTTGTCTTTAGATTCTAAATATATTTTTTTCAATTTTTTTTGGGATTAGATTGCACTTATTTTTCCATCCACTTTGAAAACTAGTTTTTTTTAGTAAACACCATTTTTAAGGAGTGATGCCCACTGTATAACACATAAGTTGTTTTCCATGAAGGATAAAATTCAATTTTTTTTTAATTTAGATTTGTAACTACAATATCTAGTGCTTCCAATTGGTTGCATAGTCTTTTATTGAATATTTTTTCCTTAATCAAGTTTTGAAGTCCAACCAATTACAATTCAGAAATAGGCCGATTGTATAACACATAATTTTTTTTTGTATGTATCAATTTTTATTTTTTTTGTTGGATCAAGGACTTCAATATTTGATACACTCATATTTTTCAAATTTTTTTTACAATCTCCTATTTTTCTAGATGTGCAGAATAGAGAGCTTGATTTTCGGTGAAAAACCTACATTCTCAAGAAATAAAATATAACTAGTAGTTTTGTGTAGTAACATGCAATGATGAGCCGATAGGTGAAGAGCGACATGAAAGGAAAGTGTTGTGCAAGAAGTGTCTGTGGAAAAAATATTGAATGTGAATGGCATGAGTGGGCATAGTAGCTATATGTAGATGTAGATAATATAGTTACACAGTAGGGAATCAAACGAACAATACAATGGATTGCTAAATATATTATGGGTGATAATTAAAGTGATTTAGTGGGAACAATATTGTATCACATTTTTACCTTACAGTTTAACATCGTTATTTTATTTTAAATTATAATGGGGACCGGAGGGGGGTGTTAACCCTGATGGGCTGAAAGGAGGATATGTATAAAAAGGATAAAGTGTGCAAGGAATAATTGGTGAAGAAATAAATTTGTAGAATATATATATACACATATAGAGGTTTGGTTGAAAAACAATTGTGGGTATGTGCAGGATCATCATGCAAAAAATAGGCCCTTAAGTGTCAAAAAAATTAGAAAAATCAGTGTTAGGCAACTTGACGTAAATATTTGAATAAGTTATCTATATTATTTCAAAAATATGTAACAATAGAATTTGTAGAAAATTCAATGTAGTTTCTAAAATACTAGGTTTATTTAAAAATAAATAAAATCTATTTGGTGAAAATTTGAAATTTCAATTCAGTAGTACTTAAATTTCAGGGAAAAAATAAGTAGGTGTCTGTCTGACCACCCTAACCATAATAAAATGATAATATTTTTTTGTAAGTTTTTATATATAAGTAGAGGACTCATGTCCGGATGTGATGCATACTTTTTTATAATTTTTTTCCAATAAAATAATTAATTATGATTTTTTTATTACAACTTTAGAAAATATAAAAACTTGTCTATCTGACCACCTTAACTTGGTCAAAACTTCATGAAATTTATTTTTTATTTTTTTAATCCTATAGTATGTGAAGCATGGAATGTGGCGCATGTTTCAGATTCAAAAAATATGATACCTATAGATGTTTTTCAATCAGCCTACCGATCAAGACTTTAGTCGTAATTCTAATAGAAATGAATAATAATTATTTATTAAATTCAAATTAAATCATAATTTATATTTTTGGAAAGCTGAGAATCTCCTCTAAAAACCCTTTTTGTTTCATTAATTTTGGGTGAAAAAGTCGTCAGCCACATACCCTACAAATACCCATAATATTGCCACTTTTTGGCGCACCATGATCCTGCACATACCCTTGTATTAACATTAAATTAATTATTTGGTGATAACATCATTATTATTGGTAATTGGTTTGGTAGGGTAAATAATAATATTATGTAGTTAAGTTGTTTGTTAAAGAAAAATATTATTATTAAATTTGAAATGATTTCATTAAGTAATACCAATATCATTAAGTTTTATTCATTAATAAAAATATTATATTAGTATGGATAGGTTTCAATGTCTAAATTGATGACATTACTAATGTGCAATTAGTTGGGAAATAATAATGTTGACATAAAATTAGTTGAATTCATCATTATATAAGCCCACCCCATAATTTAGCCATTGCATCAATTCTTTATGATACAAACTAAGGATCTTTTCATAGCTAGTAACAAAGAACCCTACATCAATTATAGTTAAAACAATCTAAAAGTAATATCAATATCATTAAGTTTCATTATTCAATCAAAATATAATATTATTATGGATAAGGTTGAATGTTTAAATAATTGATGACATTACTAATGTGTATTTAAATGGGAAATAATAATTGTGGAATACTATGAGTTGAATTAATGATTTTATACGGACACCCCATAATTTGAAAACTACATCAATTCTTAATTATACAAACTAAGTATCTTTTCATAAGTGCCAACAAAGCACTGTACATGAATTTTGCTAAAAGAAATATTATTTGTGTGATGTAGAGTATACGAAAGAGAAGGATAATAATCAATGCCCAATGGAATCAAACATAAAGTGTATAATACCAACTATTTTAGTCCATTGTAACCATAAGCTTAAACACGTGAATTTTTTTAATTCCCACGTCAAAGGGCTGCTCTCCACCCTACCATATTGGGTCATGGACCCTCATGGACCCTCACCAAACCCCTGAGCAAGAATATAGATTAGCCACCACTATGCTTAGTGGTAAAATGAATATTGCATATTACAATTAATATAGAGTAGATTAGAATATGATTGTCTATTTGACCATTGTTGTTGATTTTATAGTTAGTATCATTATTCGGGAATGTTGTTTGTAACACATTAGTTTACAAAACACTGTATTATTGTTACACCATGGTCTGCAAGAATAAGAAAAAGTGTTAGTGTGATAAACGCGCACCATTGGTACACAATAAATAAATCAAAAAATATAGAGTTATACAATTAATTACAAAGATGATGCAATATGTACAATTGCAGTAGAAGAGAGTAAGTTAAAAAAATCTAGAAATACCCTTTGTAGGGAATGGTTTGAAGTTTGGATATAGAAAATCATGTCTGCTCTCCAACCTACCATATTGGCTCATGGACCATCATCAGCTCTTCTCCCTTGGGAAAGAGAATTCAAGAACTGGGATGTTTATTCATAACCACAATTAAAATAACTTCATCTTCACAGTTCATTGAACTTGATTTGAAAAGGCTGTCCATCTGTTTACCATATAAACTAGAATATTAGCACCCAAGTTCTAGAACTATCTCTCCCAAGGGAAAAGAGCAATCAGATGATTGATGAGGCAATTTAAAAATTCAAGCACAAAATGTAAAGCATAAAGGGAGAGCAAGAGGAAATTGACAACTCAACATAATGCTATCAAAAATTGAAACAGCATAGCCTTTTTGATAGCACCTTCTTAATAATCAAATGCTATAGCTTAGGCAGGAGAACAATAATCAACAATTCCCAATGGAATCTAACATAAAGTGTATAAGATAAAATAGTTCACTATGTTGTAAGCATAACCTATGATATGAGTTTTTTATGAATCCTATGTTAGAAAGATAGCAATTTTTACATAGAAAATATAAAATAAAACTGAACACAATAAGGCCTACTCTCCACCCTACCATATTGGGTCATGGAGCCTTGTGGACTCTCACCAAACCCCCGAGCAAGAATATACATTTCCCACCACTTCGATAAGTGGTGAAATGAATATTGTTTATTAGAATCAATATAGAGAACATTAAGATCTGATTGTGTAATTGACCATTATTACTAATTTTCCAGTGACTATCATTATTGTGAAAGGTTGTTTGAAAGAAATTAGTACATCAAATATCGCATTATGGCTAGAATATGCTTTACAAAAAAAACAAAAAAATGTGAATTTTAGCATGTTAATCATGCAAAAATAGAATAAACTACATAAAATTAAATATTTTATTCCATTATATCCATCACAACAGAAAGCTAAAAACACTACTATTTTGGATCATGGAGCATCATCGACTATCACTAGACCATTGCAATTACTTACCATAAATTACACCAACTTTTAATAATGATTGAAATGAAAAATATTGTTTAAGTGAGCAATTCAGTTGTAGATGTAGGGTATGTGTAGGATCATCATGGAAAAAACAAGCCCTTAAGTGGCAAAAAATTTAGAAAAATCATAATTAGGCAACTTGACATAAAAATTTGAATAAATTATCTATACTATTTCAAAAATATGTAAGAATAGAATCTGTAGAAAATTGAATGTAGTTTCTAAACTACTAGGTTTATTTAAAAAAAAATCTATTTAGTGAAAATTTGAAATTTCAATGCAATAGTACTTAAATTTCAAGGAAAATAAGAAGTAGGTGTCATCTAACCACCCTAACCACAATAAAATGATAATATTTTTTTATAAGATTTTATAAATAAAAAAATGACTCATGTCTCGATGTGATGCATATTTTTTTGTAATTTTTTCCAATTAAATAATTAATTATGAATTTTTTATTACAACTTTTAAAAAATATAAAAACTTGTATGTCTAACCACCTTAACTTGGTCAAAACTTCATGAAACTCTTTTTTTTTAATCTTATAGTATGCGACACATAGAATGTGACGCATGTTTTGGATTCAGAAAATGTGATACTGTTTGAAAGCTATATATGTTTTTCAATCAACCTATAAATCAGGACTTTAGTCATAAATCAAATAGAAAATGAATAATAATTATTTATTAAATTCAAAGTAAAACATTATTTATATTGGTGGAAAGTTGACAATATCTTTTAAAAACCATTTTCATCTCATCCATTTGGGTAAAAAAAAGTCGTCAGCCACATACCCTACAAATACCCATGATATTGCCACTTTTTGGCTCATCACTATCATGCACATACCCTATAGCAAATATAAAATGGAAGAGAATAAAATGAGGCCTGATCCATAATATTGGGTGGCCAATGTTGTGATGAATGGTAAAATCAATGTTCCCATTGTCTTAGCCAGTCTTATAATCTCTTCATCTTCACAGTTCTTTGAAAGCTCATTAATCTATTTAGCATCTATACTGGAATATCAACATCCCACTTCTTGAACTCTCCCTCCTAGAGGAGAAGCATGTTCTCTGGAGAAACTGTGAATATGAAGCGATTATAGAACTAACTAAGATGAAGCAGATTATGGGGGTAGAAGAATACAAATTATACACCTCTTCCTGCTTCCTTCAATTAAATCTCTATCTACTTGCTATCTCTTCCCTCCATTCTTTCTCTACTGCCTGTAAAAAGTGAACACAAATTTAATAGAACCCATAGCTTTTGCAACCATGAACGTATGCAAAGAACACAAGATAACATCCAAGAACATTCAGAGATATTCCATAGCCAATGAACGCGCGTGCACCCCAAAAGAAGCTTATGATACTCAATTACAGTTATCTTCAACAACAATAGAAACCTAGACAATGAAACCAAACAATACACTATTGATAGCTAGATAGACATTTTTTTTGTATGTTGGGGAATTTAACATAGATGTGACTTACACCATCACCGCTATGTGGAAACCATACAAAAATTAATGCTGATATTGTATCACTGGCCTCCAGAGCTACCTTCAACAACAACATAAACCCATAGAATGAGACTAAAAAATATGTTATCGATAACTCCACATACATTCACCCATAGATGTTACTTGCATGATCATGACTACATATAAATAATACAACAATCAATGTTGATGACATTTTGTTGGCCTCCTGTACAACAAGTCTATTTCTCGGCCTCCTCTATGGAACGATATAGCTTAAGCAAGAGATCAATTATCAACAAGGGTCAATGCAAGCTAACATAAAGTATATAAGATGAACTATTTTAGTACATTATAACCACAACCTAAAATATTTGATTTTTTTTGTGAATCCTATGTGAGAAATATAGCAATTTGTACATAAAAACTATAAAATAAAACTCAAAACAATAAGGTCTGCTCTCCACCCTAACATATTGGGTCATGGAGCCTCATCGGCTCTCACCAAAACCCTGAGCAAGAATATACTTTTCCCACCACTCTAATCAATGGTGAGATGAATATTGCTTATTACAATAAATATAATGTACATGAGGATATGATTGTCTATTTGACTATGGTCACTGATTTTACAGTCACTATCATTATTTTGAAACATTTTTTGTAATAGATTAGTTCATCAAACACCACATTATGGCTAGAATATGGTCTCCAAGAATAACAAAAAAGTGTGAAGTTTATTGTGGTGATTATGCAAAAATAGAACGAAGCACACAACATTAGCTATTTTATTGCATAATAGCCATGACAGTGGGAAGGTAAAAATCATGGCTATAGTTCTATTGAATGGAGTGATTATAATGTAGCCATACCTAGTGTGTGTGGGAGAATACACTATTCCGAAAACAAAACAAGGCTTGATTACCATATTAGCTCATGGAGTGTTGTGTGCTCTCACCAAACCCCTGAGAAAGAAAATAAATTTTCCACCACTATGATCAGTGGTGAGAGCAATGTTTCAACTGCCAATGACTTGGTACAAGATCTAATCGCATGGAAAGGCATGCAAAGGACAATTATTTTGATTAGTAGAGAATAAGCAAATGAAAAAATATAAAGACATAGAATTAATTACAAATGAGAGGCAATGGAGTTGTAGTAGAACAAAGTAAGTAAATAAAATGTAGAATTGCCTTGTCTACAGAACGGATTTGAGTCTGGACACAGAAAAGGAATCCTCCTCTCTAGCCTAACATATCAGGTTATGGAGCATCATTGGCTATGACCAAACCCCCAAGCAGTAACATTAATTGTGCACCACTTTCATGAATGTTGAAGGAAATAGTATGGAATCCAAGGGAATCTGTTTAGTGGAAATGAACGTTATACATTTATTTATAATTTGACATGGAGTTGTGAAATGAGAAATGGAAAAAAAGAAACATAGCTTTACATTATATACAAATGGAATATAGGTGAAGGACATACGTCATGTAAATTTGAAATAGTAAAGTATTTAGCATTTTTGGGGAGCACCACATATTGTATACAAATACAATGTAGTTGTAATCTAAAATCATTTTAGTGGGATAAACCTACATAGAAGCAAACCATGAACTTTGCTACTATAAACATGCTTTATTGGAAAGCAATATCTAGAACATGAAATTTAAGTGGTTGTATAATTTATAAGAAAAATACATGTAATAGGACAATTATGTATGTCACATATAAAAAATGATAATGAAGTGAATCGAGAGAGGGTCTAGATTCTATATGCATAGAGGTGAAGAGGGAAGGAGAAGTAATTTACTTACTATAAATAAGACCAACTTTTGATGATGATGATGATAATGAACAATTTGTTGGAGAAGATCATCTTGTTTGATTTATAGTGCATTGTAATTGTCGATATGTATCCTACAATTTGTAGCAAAATACAATGGCATGTCTACACAGTTGAGGCGAGCAATTTAGTTGCTTGCTATTTGGTGCAATGTTTCTACATGCCTAACCTCCAAGGAAAATCTAAGCCTTTTTGAAGAGGTGCATATATATATATACACATTGTTGATTGCACAAAGTACACAAAGATTGTGTCTAGAAAACCAATGGGTGAAAAATACCCAGGGTGGCGAGCAACAAACCATAAAAAGAAGACTCGATTATGTTAAGAATTTTATTCTGTTGCAAACATAGGTGGAAATTCAATGCCATACAAAGAAGCAAAGAAAAAAATTCATGCTGAGAAGCGCATGCAAACTACAGGCCTTTTTTTGAAGAGAAGCACTAACCTAAAAAATTATTATAGGGTATGTGTTGGAAAAGGTGAAAGCAAAAAATATACCCTAATTCAGACAACAACAATCAACTCTCACTTACAAAAAATAACACAACCTCTATAACTTGAGCTTTTTTATTTTCATGCACACTAGAAACAAGCGTCACTTTTCACACCCTACCATGTGAATATTTTCTCATGTATGTGCTACATATATTGCTAATGGTTGCAATAACACTTTCCACTTAAAACTCACCAAAATAATTGAGCAGATTGGGGTAGTTTAAAAAATACATTGTTCAGTACTAGGTTGTGGATTCAACTACATAACATACATAACAGACATTATAGGAAAGAAGCATACAACATCCACATCCAACATGGCACTATCACTAGGGATCACAAAGTAGTAGCAAGAATAGTTGGTAAGCATTACATGGTTAGCTAGACATGATAGTTACATAGACAAATACATCATCAACGAATATATGTGCACATAACCCTGTCAAGATATTCTATGCACTAAGAACATTTTAAACAAGATAAAAATAAAATTCTCTTTAGAACAACTCATAAATAGTTGTAAATATTGAATTATGTATGCATCTATGCATAGATATCCAACACATGAACCAATATCTACACACATTTGTACCAGCAAGTCGTATAACACAAAAATATTAATTGCATGCATGTATATTTATCTATATGCAAATGAAAATGCACACATAGATACAACTATGTCCACAAGTAGATATTTGAGCAAGTGTAGATAGCAATACATCCCCTAAAAAAGACAATAACTCTATATAAATAAACGGTATAAAATAAAAACAGAAAATATACACTTAAAATGTAAGGAAATTATAACCAACATAATTAATAGAAAACAAATTAACTATATCTTTTTAACTTAGACATTATGATTTATACTTCATCATCTTAATATATAACCACTCAAACAAACAACAAAGCAATAGCGGTAGAGAGAAAAGGTCTTTTGATGCGACAAGGAGTGTGAGGGAATTAAACAAACTAAATGTGCATACAACATGAACTAAAAGAAATATAAAAATTCCCAATTAGCCATGCTTATCTTGGTCTTCAAAAGGCAATACGACAACTATCTCTAGAGCCTGTTGCATGGTGGCAAAAAAAATAGACATATCTGATAGTAAGATGTTGCACTCAATTTCAAAGTTAATCTTTGCAACCTTCACTATTGTTGTTTTCAGTCTTGTTTCTAAATTATAAGTTTGAGTTTTTATTAGAACTATGAAAACAAATGGCATGTGGGTGAAAATATTGATCACATACTCAACACTCATTTCAGCAGTAGACTCATATTGCAACGTGTAAAGATATTTTTATGACATTTGTAATAGGATTTTTGTAGCCTCATCAAAAGAAGTTTCCCAAAGCTTTCCTATGTGGTTGTCGATATTTAGTTGTAATAAATATCGAAAGTCACAGTCAGTTATTATTCTTTAGCATTTTGGGAAAAACCATGTATTTTGCTCATATTGTTCACACTTTTTTTTTGTATTTCCTACCATTCATCTCCAATGGGCATGCAGCATAACAAAATGCATCAGTTTTTATAAATCTTACTGTTGCCTTGAGAGTAGCTTGCAAATTCTCTAGCAAGCCAAGGTAGTGGTCAAATATATATGTGATAGTGACTCTCCCATTTCCAAAAGTGACCTTTCGTGGGATTGGACGAGCAGGCTCAATAGCAGGTGGATCAATATAACCTCTCTTGATCAATGGTTGTGCCTCTGGTATGTCAAGATTTATATATAGAAGATTCCTTGCGGCTGTGTTTAGAACAACTCCATTGAAGTACCTAACATGTGCATTTTTCATAGCAAGGATAAGAGTTGAACTAGGGGTGTAAAACTCTCTAACTCATGACCCTTTGCTTCCTAGTTTGAGCCCCACAAATTAACATCAATTGAAAAGGATGAGAGATCATTAAGTTTAATAGTCCTCCAAATTTTTTGGGACTGATATTTTCTTTGTATGGTCGAAAGCATTCCCACATGCACCATAGTGCCAATAACATCAATTAAATTGTTATTAGTGGAACTTGCAATTTGATTTGATGGTGTGAAATTAAATACTCTCTCTGGAATAAAGGCCTCACCATCACAACACTTTAACTTTGAACTTTGGTCCAGAATGATTTCCATCTGGCTGTTTAACTTATTAAATTTTTTGTCTGCTTGTCTCACCGATCCCTTTGACACATAATAAGTACATCTCACCTCAACCTTATCATAATGCATTTTTGTAATCTCATTAAAGCATGTAATCCCTATTTCTATGCCCTCATCATCAATGATATAAAAGCTAAAAACCTTCCCCTCGTGCCCTTGCCTGTGATAATGGTGCATATCCCTCTATCTTGTTACACAACCTTTTATTGTCCATTTGGTTTGGTAAACATTCAACCCTTTAATAGGGCCAATTTTTGCAGGAACATCTTACTGCCTTGGTGATGTATTAATTCCAAAGATGGAGGCTCGTTTGAATGGGGAGGGTGAATCACATCCAACTTTTTGTTCTTCTTGGTCTCTAAACAAATATCTAGGTTTTCCAATTAGCTAGAAATATTTCATCTCCACATCTAGGGACATTATGACAATTTCCCTAGAATGAAACAAATATTAAATAATTTAAAAGGTAGCCCTCACAAACAAGGAAGTAGGAAACTACAAGAACAAGCAAGGAAGAACTATATCAAATCTCAATTCCTGCAGCTTCCTAGACAAATAGTCTTTCAAGCACACAATAGAGCCTATTTTCAATTCACCTGTAAACAAAAGGTCATTGTATTTTGTAGGAAAATTTCCCATCTACATGTGGGTTCCATTAGATAGGACAACTTCATACCGATTGAATGGGCTTTGATCACCTACTATTTTTTGGTAAGGCATTAGTTGGAGGACTGGAGATGGGAAAACATCTCCAACATCTATAAAATGTAGTGCATCTCTTGTTAAGGCTAGATTCACATTTTTAGCCTACAACGCAATTAAACTCAGCATAGTGGTAGTAATGAGATGTCTATAACTATGAATCAAATCTAAAAGGAAACAACAATATTGACACATTTTGAAACTAAGACATTTTCCCCTCTAAGATCTAATTCACTTCAAAAAGGCCAATAAATTGAAGGGGAAACAAGACAGAAATTTCAAATATAAATAATTTGGAACATATATCATAGTAATTGTTAATGTAAATGAAGTATATTTTTCATTTGTTTGGTGTACTTGAGAAACTAACAATATAATTGGAAGTAGGAATAAACCAAACAACAAAAACACTTACAATACTAATGGTTGAGGATTGTTCACTAGCCTTAGAAGAGCTAGAGACCACCGACATTGCTCTATCTGCTCTTTTAGGAATGAAGAGCTGCAACGTCGGTGGCTGGCTAGAAGGTATATGACTTCAAAACACAACATGGGAACTTAATTTTTTGACACAACCATTAACAATATGGGAGAAAATGATTAATAATAACAAGGTCTTTAATGATTCAAATAATACTTAACATACAATTTGTTAGTCCAACTTCATTGTTTCAATTTTAAAATTCCTCCTTTTTTCCCCTAGAAACACCAAGAGTACGAAGGAAAAATAATAATTTGCAAGAAAGGCTTCAATGTTATATATAATAGTTGATATGGAGTATAACATTTCAAATATGTCATGCCAAGATTCACACAAATGACTATTTTTAGAAAACAATAAACATTGGGAAGAATATAGATGCACATTGCTTACATCTACTTTGGTTTCCATATAAATCTACACACAAAAAAATATAATATTGTCACATTTATGGATTTTGTTTTATATAAATGATTGCAATATCTTTAAATAGTTTTTGTTTTTCTCCACAACACAATCCAACTGTTGTTCAATATCTTTGGCTATATTCCACTCTTTGCAATGCATAATCAAATACTTAATATCATACAATTTATATTGTTATCCAAAAATGCATTCTTCACTGAAATCTATATATATATATATATATATATATATATATAATAGGATGCTATCAAAAATTCAAACAGTATAGCCTCTTGAGCACTGGCATATACAGAAGAATGCCGTTTGGCAAACAACATTGACTCAATAATTTCAGCTATTTTATTATGCATTGTAAATGAAAGTATACAACCAAAGCTAAATAAAAACAATTAGCATTGGGCCATGATAAACATTGGTTGGAATTTTTCTGAACCTTCACATCTCTAGGCATTTGAACCATGTAATAGGTTTTGTTTTGTTTTTTTTTTTAAATTTAAAAATCATTTTGCATGGTGATAGAAGAGGCCAACAAGATCGCATCAACATTAATCTTTGTATGGTTTTTGTCTAGTGTTCATGGTGCAAGTAACATCTGTGTTTAAAGTCCCTAGGATACAAAGGAAATGTCTATGCAATTTTCAATCTGTATTGTCTATATATATATTTACATATATATACATATATATACATATGTATATATATAAACACACACACACATTTATATATAAATATATAAATATATATATGTATATTTAGATACATATATATACATGTATATACACATATAATATTTATATGTACATATATATATACACATAGATATATACATATATACATATATATACACACATATACATACATACATATATATGCCCCCCCACCGGCGGCCACCCGATTAGACACATATATATATACAGATATATACACATATATATATAGATGTACATATATATATACATAGAGATATATACATATATATATATATATATATATATATATATATATATATATATATATATATATATATATATATATATATATATATATATATATATATACATATACATATATACATATATATATATACATATATAAATACTTATATATATATATATATACATTTATATACATATATATATATGTATGTATGTAACATATATATAGATAGATATATAAGAATTATCACTTGACCGACACCTTTTGCAACCATCAAGGCATGCAAAGAACAAAAGATAATATCCAGCCACCTTCAGAAAATTTCCATAGCTGGGGTGCGTTGTGATAGTTCTATGTTCATTTTTAGGAAGCCATCGAGAGAGGATGGAGGGAAGAGAAACCAACTGGGAAGAGGTGTAATTGAAGGAAATCAAAAGGGATGCATATTGGAAAAACCATTTGTGGAGTATTTCTAAAATAGTTTATGTTATTTTCAAAAGGGGATTGTTGCAATTCTTGTACTGAATTTGCATGTTATGTGGGTTTCTCCATGTGATTGGCTCTTGAAACTAATATTGTTTGATTGTGTCGATTGGTGGTCAAAAGACTATATAGTTTTATGGGATTTTTCATGTGGGCAAGTGTTGGCTGTATTGTTTCATTCATGGCTTCGATTTTCTATGAATATTTCCAAAATACTAAATCTGCTATTTCTTTGGTGAATTTTTATATCAAGATTTATTCTATTTTGTCTATTTTGGTATGCGGGTGAGAATGGAAAATCAGTCACAATGGTCAAATATACAATCATATCGTCATGTATGCTATATTTATTATAATAAGCAATGTTGATTTCATGTTCGATCAGAGTGGTGGGCAATGTATATTCTTGCTCGAGGGTTTGGTGAGAGTCCATGAGGGTCCATGACCCAATATGGTAAGCTAGACAACAAGGCTTATTGTATTGAGTTTTATAAATATAAATATACATATATGCATATATACATATATATACATATAAATACATATATATGCATATATACACATACATATACATATAAATACATACAAACACACACACACACACATGTACATATATATATATACATACATATATATACACACACACACATAGATATAAATATATATCAAAGCACAAAAATACTACAGAGCAACAAACTAAGCCAAAAAAAACAACCCATCCCAACTATCACCAATCAACAATTGTGGGTTTTGGCATGTGGATGACTACTAGCTACATTGTTCCATACATTAAGTACAGTATAAAGGAACACCAATATTTCATCTCACACTTTATATACAATTGGATAAACAACAACTGCAATCAGAAGTATTGCAAGCACACACAAACCATACAATAAGCAATATCAAAACCAACTAGCATTCAAGAGACCAAACATCCAAACAACATTTTCCCTCAATTAACTGGTTGAGAAGGCTATGAATTAAAAGATTGTGTTTCCTATAATAATTCTTTGCTTTGGGATATGAAATATATTATAGCCAACGAAAGGTTTGAATTCCTAGCCTTCTCATTCAGGAAAATGAGGGAAAATTCAATCTGGATGTAAGTGCTCTTTCCACAAGGATTAAAACAATGAGGGCTCGTGGGAATTTTGGGTTATATTTTTTTAAAGGGAAGGCCATTTACCACCTTATCCTTGGTTTGTAGGAAGCTCAAAAATCAAAAAGTCTTGCAAGGATTCCAACCAAAGTACACACAAGAAAACTAACAACTAAGAATATAGAGGACAACATTCAACATAGGTTGTATAACAATGACTATTTGATTGAATTGCAACAATAATTAGTAAACAAAAACAATAAATTGAACATTATAGGTTTCAAAGTTAAAATCCATGGAAAAAAAATCTTGTAGAACCTCTTTCCACTTGCTTCAAACACATAGATTCTCGCCAACTTTCCTTCATAAAAATAGTCAAAATATTATCACAAATGACACTTTTCTTTTTCATTTCCAACCATATTCCCTTGCAAAAATCCCAAAATAACCTCCACCCACCTTTCTAGAAGGTGCACAAAGCTTAATCTGGCTTACACCCTCACAAAATCTTACCCTTGTTGGTCACAACTCTCATATCAGGTATAGCAATAGAACGACACCAAACAATGCCTCATTAAAAATTTCCCCAAAATTCGTTTTGTTCCCCGATGCGTTAAAGGGTAGTTGTTATTACGACGATCCCTAGTACACGCAAAGCATACAACAATTAATGTTGATGCAAACTAGCGTTTAATTTCCATGGCCTCTCTATCCATGTGGCCCGACAAATGCCACCCTGTTCCCAAAGCAGCCAACAACTACCTCCACCACCTTTTTCATAGTTATCAAAAAGGAAAAAATCTAAGAGGCTGACAAAAATTCTAAGCAAAGTTAAAACCCACCTACCACCTTGGCCCCGATCATCGAAATCCTTTCCCCAACATCGGGAAAGTTGGAAAATGGCGAGGCTATCAAAAATTTTGAGCAAAGTTGACACAAATAGCCTATCAGCTAAAAATAGTCGTATATATATAGGCTGTGCAATTTTTGTGAAGGTGGTTGAAGGATATCTTGTTTTTTTTGCATGCATTGATGGTTCCAAAAGGTGTGTGTTGCACACACACACACACACATATATATACATACATATACATATGTGTATGTACATACTATATATACTATACATATACATATATATACATATAGATATGTACATACAATACATGTTGTACACATATCTACATATACATATATAAATATACATATAGATATACATAGACATAAATATATCTATGTACATACTACAATATCTATACATACAATACATATACACATATATACATATATGTATGTACATATATATATACACATATATATACATATACATATATACACATATATATACATACACACATACATACAAAAAGATATGAACATTATATATATCCATGTAAATATACATGTATATATATACATATATACATACAAATCTACATATACATATATATATATATACACATAAGTTGTATATGGACCAACCTTTCACACAAAATCCTTTGCATAGGTCTATAACTATGAATTTCAGCATTGTATGGCAATGGTTACAATGGAATAAATAAGTTAATATTATGCAATCCATTCCACTGATGGCCACCTTAGGCTATATTGTTCCATTTTTGGCTTCCTTTTTGTAACGCCCCATCATGCGAACCCCAAAGGACAACTAAAGCAACAATTTCCACACAATTTTTTTAAAAGTAAAACTAACATACATGAGATGCACATTAAGTTATGACATGAAAATTCATTTAAAAAAATCCACTATCACTTACGTCCCTTGGGGTACACGAGGATGCATTACGAAACTTAGTTCCCTACATCAATGATAAGGAATGAAAACCAAATTTAATCCATGACAAAGCATACATATAAAACCATCAATAAGAACCATTCAAATAAATACAACACTTTGAAAAACATCTGATATGGAACCATATCCACACAAGGTTTACCAATGCCAAAATATTACATCACATCCTTTTCATTACTTTACATTGTTCAAGTCTTACAATGATACAGACATGTTTCCCAATATGGGCAGGAACCACATGACATAAAAGAATGGTACAACTCTGGAGTTGCCGCAACAGCACCAATCTGCACCTCTTGATCCTTGACTAAGGACCCAATGGGGTGCTTAGCACGTTCCACCTGACCACGTGGGTCCGAACACCCACCCCCCATGCTAAGGAGCTGACAAGAAGAGACCTCAACCAAGAATATCCAAACAGGGAACCACAAGACTCAACGTCATACAAAGGTATCATAACACAAGGATTACAATGACATAATCAACAACATTCATGAGTCAATGAAATCAATAAAGCTATGAAACTCATCACATTTAACCCAAGCAATAATAATTGAGCAAGTCACCAAAGAGCATCTATAAATCATTTTCACAAGAATCTGAAACAACATAAAGATTACAATATCCAGAGGCGACAAGAAGCAAGAACAAGGGTGTCTAGTGGAGAGTGTCATCGCATAGCTCCCACAGGATTCTCCTGGCCCTTCCTCCAACTGAGGCGCCGGCACCCATCTATGGATCTCCTGGCCCTTCCTCCTAACTGAGGCGTCGGCACCATAGGGTAGCTAATGCGGAGCCGATAATCTCTCATGAAGACGAGACTACAACTTCGCCGACCATGGCCTTCTCAGTCTATCACTAGTCTATGGTATCCCTAATGCATAGACGAGTAAATCCAGTTTTAATTATCTTGTGTGTTTTACTACCCATCCCCCTAAATTCTATTGTTTAGGTTATCACTTGTTTAATTACTCTTTCGTGGGTTATCCTAAGCCCTTCCTCATCTTGAGGCACCGACGCCCACGAAGAGCCACTCTCCCTAAGACCCCTAACATAAATCATACTAGGCAAGGGTTGTACTGTAACTGAAAAACAAATAATCTCAAGACCAAACTACGCGAGGCATTAACCATCTCGCTATAAACACATAATCAACGTCTCAACAATTCATGTACAACCCTTTTAAAATCATGATATCAAAACACTTGCCACATCAAGGGCACATAAAAAGAGAACATCAACTGACAATAATCTCAAGCCTCTAGAAACCAAAAGAACGACAATCCACAAATGAGGGTAAAATGAAGCAACAAGAGTTTTCAATGATACAGGCTTCAAGCCAACTTCAACACCAACCCAATGAATAAAAGCTCGTTAAATCAAAATAAACTAAGAAGGTCATACTCATCAAAACATCCAAGACTTCAAGATATTCAAAAGGATCCCAACCAAAATCAACTCAAGGAAAAGTCACGACAAGATAAAACATCAAATCATATAATAACCAATACGAACAAGCAACTACAACATCCATGAATTTCACCATTCGAGGCAACTTCCCATTATCAAACAAATAGTAAGACATTCCTTCCACACATAAACTACTAAATAATCTCCAATAACTCAAAGTGTTTTAAGTTAAATAACCTATCAATTTCTTAATTGACTTACTCATATAAAAGACTATGTCTAATAATTAACATACTACCTTTTTATAATCCACATAAGGTGATAACATTAAACTAGCATTTAAGGCTTCAATTATTCTTACAACTCACATAACTCTTCAACTTAACTACATACTTTATTTAATTAGGTTCATTAAACATTATATCAAGTAACTATAATGATTTTTTTGTTCTAAGTAACCAATTACATTTAAACATATTAAGAGTTTAACTAAGGAAGCATATACGTAGAAACAGATCTTATAGGAAATAGTCTCGAATTAAAATCCTTTGACTTTTTCCTCATAAAAACATACCTAAACTCACATAATTGAACTTACAAAGGAGGCTTACCTTTGTGCCTTTTATCACCATCCCTTAGAGGCAAGATCACAAGAAGATTTAGTAATCGATGGATAATTTAAAACTATTAATACCAATAGGGAAAAATTATCCGATAGTAAAAGATGAGTTACTATCCTAACACCTCTATCCTTTCTATTAGGTAATCATTCTTTCTACACACTAGGGGTTTACACAAATTCCCTAAATTATATAATTACAATCAACTCTTAATGACTTAAATACTTTTATAATTAATTTATAACTCATAAATTGAATTATTATTTCCTTAACAACTTTCTATTGATTTCAACCACTACAATTGTGCTAGATTGACAAAGAAATTAGAGAGGCTATATTATTTACTACACCTTTGCAAGTCTAAAAGTTGCAGCTGTGTTAAATTAACAAAGGTTTCAGGGAGGCTATTTTATTTCTGTACAATACCTCAACCCTAAATGTTGTAACAGAGACAGGTTGCCAAGTATATAAGAAAGTGAATATTGGAATTTGGAAATATCACCATCGACTTGCATTATTATCAAATCCTGAATGTTATCCATGAGGCTGAAGGTTAGGAGAAAGGTAAGGTGCAAAATACGTGACTTATGAGAAGGAGAAATAATGTATAACTTTTTTTTTTTGAACTTGACGCATTGCTTTTTGATAGCAAGACGGGTTGACGATAAAAAATAGAGAGATTATTTTAACCTCTACAACGTTCTATTTTCAAGTACTGCAAAAGTGTCAGGTTGCCAACAGAATTAAGAAGGTTATTTACACCCCTACAGTCTTCTATGTTTCAAGTGTTGCATCTGCAGGAGCTTCTAACAAATCAGGGAGGTTATTTAAAATTTACTACGCCCTTGCAAAACCAAAGGTTGCAGTTGTGATAGGTGGCCAAATAAATTAGAAAGTGAATGCTGGAATTTGGAAATAACACAATCTACTTACAATCTACTTACACTAACACAATCTAACTCTAAAACTAGCTAAAAGATTTGTAACTTAAATGTTGTGCTATCTTTATTTAAAAAAAATAAGAAATTTGTTAAACTACTCAGTTGAAAAGAAGATGATAATTATCTTGATAATGAAGATGATATCTAGCTCCCTTGCTCATTGAATTGAATGGAAAAATATTTTTCAGATTCTGTAACTTTTTTATATTGATAGACTCCTACTGTAACTGTAAGGAACACTTGAATGCATTCTTTTAATTTGTTTGTCATCCTTTCAAAACTGATAGTTCACTGTGAAGTTTGATCTAGCAAACTTTACTTTGTTATTTGTGTTGGAACTTGGAGAGGAAGAAGGTGAACAAAAGCAGGTGCAGACACCACAGTAATAAAATGGAAAGATATGGCCGAGATTTTAGGGCTAGATGGAAGGCCATTGTACACATATAACAGTGCCACTATTACATTTAACCTAATTAATGCTGGTTTTCTTGGAAAAGTTAGAAACCAATGATTAAAAAAGGCAACACAATAAATATTCAAAATGGTAGGTGATTTTTGTTTCACTAATATTTACTTGTTTTGAAAGCACAAAATGAAATAATAGGGTACACAACTAGTATTATTTCAAAGATTGTCATTGTGGATTTTATCTTTGGGAATAAGATGTATGAGGTATACATTTTCTTAGTTTGTGAGAAAGTCTATTAAAACCATTGTCCAAGTCGCCTAAAACTCGTTATATTTAAGAGCTTTTAAGAGTGATTTGTGTGTGTGTTGTGCTCAGAAAGAGAGCTAAAAAGGAAATTAGAATAGCAACCATACCTGAGCATTAAGCAGATTTTGTGCAGGTTCTATTCATTAGAAATGAGTTCTTTTTCTCTGTAGATGCCCACAGCCATGAAGATCAGAAACATAGTCTTTATCTCTGACTCATGCACATTGCACAATGAAATCATTTAAAAAGTGTTCGTATTGCTTCACTTCAATTGTAGGTCTTCTTTCACTTTTCTCTGGCGCTCTTTTCGCTGAGAAGCCTGAGAGACTCTAGAATGCAAGGATTTCTTCCTTGGTAATTTCTGGAAGCACTCTTTCCACTAGAAAGCCTTTTCATTGAGCGATTTAAGATGCCTACTGTGTATAACGCTGAGACATCGTGCGATGAAAAAGGCCGAAAGAGACTACTCGAGGCACATCTCTGTTTAAGCCCTCGAGATACATGGGTACCCTGTTGAAATATTTCTTGACTTATCATCTAGCTTATCGCCTTCAAACAGGCACTGAATCTGCTACTTCTGATTCCTATTCTTTCACACCCTATTTTATTAGACCATTAGTGATCACCTCAACTTTTGGCTGGTGCAGTGCATCATTGAATAGACAACTCTAAGCAAGGGTAAGTAAATATCATGCAATGGAATGCGAGGGCTTCAAATTTTCAAACAACTAAGTTGTCATGCGGTCGGGATGAACTTGAGGCTAAGATCAACCTTCATTGCAATATCCCCATCCCGAGCTTCGAATATAATGCTAAAATCTTCAATAATGGAATACCAACCGCTCTGCCTGAAATTCTTCTGCTCCGACCATCTCCATACCTAACTATATTATTTTAAGAATTATTCCCCAAGAGCCCAATCTTCTTTTTAGAATAAGATCAACTGATTCCCCCCATTCTTTTCTGAATTCCCCCCATATATCCAATGAGATTTTTGATTTTTAATTTTTTGATTTTTTTTGTTTTTTTTTATATTATTATTTTTTTTACTTTATTTGTTTTATTTTTATTTTTAAGACAAAATCAAGCAATCCTCATTAATAAAGCAAGTTTCTTGTTTGACAACAGTTTGACGCTGTGCATGTGCTTGCATGCGAATCTTCCTGTCTTTTCTCGCTTTAACAACAATTCAATACTTATCTTTCTTATTTGTTAAAAGTCACCTAATTATCCCATCATTTAGGCTTTACTAATAAATCTCAACCTTAAATAACAATTGTCAATAAGTTGATTATTATTAATATTTTATAACTTAGTAATTAATAATTAATAGCTTTATATTTTAAATCACTTTATAATTTGGCAAATTATTTAATTCCAAGCCACAAATCATGTTGAACACCCAAAATAACATAATCCATTTAATTATAGGTTTTCCCTTTAATTTAGAATTAATTTATGTTTTCTATTATCAATTTAATTTAATTGAATTGATTAATCAAGACTAACCATAATATCAATTTTATCACCTAACTTAAAGTCAATTAAACAAGGAAATCAACAAGGTGTCCCAAATCAACCTAACATACTTACACCAATATGACGAAGAACCAAAATGCAGAGGGGCACTACACTTTTAGCGTCTATAGTTGTAACACAACAAAATTTTCAATGTTTTGGACGTTATAGACACATATATATACATACATATACATACACATATCTATATATAGAGATATATAGATACATATATGCATATATATAGATACATATACATATATTACACATATATATATACATATATATACATGTATATACATATATGTACATATAAATACATATATATGCATATATACACATATATATACATATAAGTACATATATATATACACACACACATATACATACATACATACATACATATATATATATATATCAAAGCACAAGAAAATGCACAGGCAAAAACTAACCCAAAAAAAAAACCTAGATTTGTGGCTTTCATTTACTGTCTATGGTTGCAACACAACAAAATAGTCAATGTTTTGGATGTTATATGGGTATGTGTAGTATCATCATGGGCCAAAAATGGGCGATATGATGGGTATGTGTAGAGTATGTCGCTAATGACTTTTTTAACCCAAAATTGATGAAATGAAAATGGTTTTTAAAGTAGATTCTTAGCTTTTCCTGAATATAAATTATGCTTTACTTTGAATTTAATAAATAATTATTATTCATTTTCTATTTGAATTATGACTAAAGTCCTGATTGATAGGATGATTGAAAAACATCTATAGCTTACAAACCGTATCACATTTTTTAAATCCAAAACATGCATCACATTCTATGCTTCACATACTATAATATTAAAAACAAACAATTAAATTTCATGAAGTTTTGACCAAGTTAACGTGGTCAGACATATGAGTTTTTATAGTTTTTAGAAGTTGTAGTAAAAAAATCATAATTAATTATTTAATTGGAAAAAAATTACAAAAAATTGTGCATCACATTGGGACATGAGTCCTCTACTTATATCTAAAATATTATAAAAAAATATTATCATTTTATTGTGGTTAGGGTGGTTAGACAGACACCTACTTATTTTTTCCCTGAAATTTAAATACTACTACACTAAAATTTCAAATTTTTACCAAATATATATATTTTTTAAAAATAAACCTAGTAGTTTAGAAACTACTTCAATTTAGTACAGATTCTATTCTTACATATTTTTGAAAAAATATAGATAACTTATTCAAATTTTCATGTCAAGTTTCTTAACTCTGATTTTTCTAAATTTTTCACCACTTAAGGGCTTATTTTTTCCATGATGATCCAACACATACCCATATGTACATATACATATACATATATATGCATATATATATATATACACACACACATATATATGCATAGATATATGTAACGCCCACCACGAAACCCTAGAGAATGCCACACACAAATAGAAGCGGATAATTTTTTTTCTTAAAAGTGTTATTAAGCAGGTAAAGAAAACTACACTTACACATACATTCTCTAAGGTACGTGACGACGCTTACTTACAATACCCATTACTAACAAAAGTTACTAAACATAACTTATATTTATTACTCATGAATTAAAGATCATACATCCAAAACATTAAAATACATCATTTAAGCTATAAAGTACAATTATGAATCCATTCACGCATTACATTTATTTAATATTACAATTACAACTCTCATTTTCAAATGAGATAGTTTATACAAAAGTAACATAAGAGAAGTACAAATTCATTGATACACGCGAGCTCTCAAAACATGAAGTACCTGCCATCATGAACAAGAACTGGGAACCCAACGGTGTAAGGTGCACCTTCCACCCAACCATGTGGTACCCGAAGGAACAACCACCATGCTAGGATATAGTAAAAGAGCTTCCTAGGCAAAAATTACAACCTTTAGACATAGGAAAAAACAATATTAAACTACACAGTTACAAAACTTACAAAATAGTTACAATACTTCTAGACAACAATGATCAACTGCACAATACAACAGACTGACTGACTTACGGTTGTCATAGGAGGAGTGTCATCACAAAGTTGCATGGTTTACCATGGAAAATATTCCTAGGCTACGGCCCCCATCTTGGGTTACCTTGGTGACCTCTTACAAAACCTGGCCCCACATGCAATCCAATGTGGAATTGATTATCTTTCAAAGAAACAAGATATCGATCTCACAATTCTAGGCCTTCTCATCTCATCCCAAGTCTTTACTAGCCCTTAAGTCCATGAGCGAGGAACTTAAAATAAGTTAAGTGTTTAAACTACCCTTTTTCCCCTAACACATTTAATTAAGTTATCACTTATTAATCTAACTTTACATGAGTTACCCTGACACCACTTTGTGTGTCAGCCCTCATGAAAAGACACTCCCCTATTAACAACCTAAGGGATCAATTCCACTAACATAGGGTAAACCAGGTGCACATAACCAATTACAAATACCAACTAATAACAATGTACAACACAACCTATTCATAGAACCAGGTGACCATACTTGATAAAATACCACATGCACTACCCAAGTTATTTCAAAGCTAAACCAACATAAGTTACAATCCCCATCTCAAGGAAACATATCTGGAAGTCTTACATAAAAAAATAACTTAATTTACCCAACAACGAGAATGAGACAAAACACAACCTTAAAAGAACAATTTTAGGTAACATATTAATCTATCTTTATGGTTTCCTAAATCCAAATAATTCAATAATACATCGTTTAAAAATACCCAAAGTAAATAAAATAACATTTGCAAAATTAAGGAATTTTAAAACTAATAGTTTAATTCCATTCACAATTTAAATAAGGAACTAATCCAATTGCTTTACTTCAAATTTTCTCAATTACAACTAATGATAAGAGTCAAAATTTTTTTTAAATAAAATCATTTTATTATAAAATCAACATTTGCATCTATTATAATAAAATAATCTTAAAATCATTATATTTAAATATAAATATATATATTAAACATATATATATATATATATATAAATATAATTATATACTCAACGCATATACAGTTATATATATACATATTTAAATATATATTTATAAAATCAATTTAAATTCTAAATCATTTAAATATAACTCAAATATTTGCCAAATAAATATGCAAATAAAATATACATATTTATATAAGATATATATTATATATATATATATATTTGGGTAAGTGCTACATTAGGGTGTAGCTCCCTTCATTTCCTTCTTGTTAAACAATTACAAATGATTTTGGGGAGAAAACAAGCATTGATGTATCCCACCCCAACAGCAGCAGCTAGCACCTAACAAAATTTCTGGTCGAAAAGACCTTGGGTTACACCACAAACAAACTTGTTACTGTACAACCCTTATTTTATCATGCGCCAAGCTCCATTATTTTCCTTCATTCAAGCTCAATACACCAAGCGCAAGACCAAAAATAAGATCCTACGCCAGAAAATTGATGGGCTCCAGAACACCTGCCTAGAGCACACAACGAAAGAAGCTGCAGGCCGCACAGAATCCCCGAAATCAAACCCCCAACACTAGCCCATAGTATTTGAATAAAATTCAGGGGAGTGGCCTCTCGCCGTGAGAACCGCCCCAACCACCCTCTTGACAGCGGCCTACAACGTCAACAGAATGGAACACGATTGCAAACAGCACCATACGGACGCCACAGGGCAATGGCACCACCGCCCAATGAGCAAAGACGAACTGAGGCCACCAGACGGAAATCCATCTACCATCATGCGGAAGAATGTGAGTTATCCTTGTTCATATCTTTATTCACATGAGCCCGCAAGTCGTCAGGGAGGGAGTTGCCATCAAATAAACGTTTATCATGAGTGGCCAACATTGAAGACCCGAAATTAGCCAGATAATCAGCAGGAGAATTAGCCTCACGATACACATGGATTAATGAGAAGGAGTCCAGCATATCCAAGCACTTGGCAATCCACGTGAGCCGGCTTTTTAATTTCCAGTTGTGAGTTACACGAGATTTAGCAGATTTAACACAAATCTGGGAGTCACTCTCGATTGCCAAAATCTTGAAACCCTTTTCCAGGCATAGTTCCAGGCCTCTAGCCAGTGCCTCAAATTCGGCCTCGTTGTTAGTGGCTACACTGATGTTCCTCGACAAAGCCCATAGGAATTCACCATTCCAATTCCTTATTATACACCCAATGCCAGACACCCCCGGATTACCTTTCGAGGAGCCGTCGAAGTTCAGTTTGATAAGCCCTGCATCCGAAGGAACCCAACGAGCATCAGCCCTCAGATTCCTTGCAATCACAGGATCGATCAAGGGAGGGCGGAGGCTCGGCCAAGCCTTCTGTAGAAGATCATCCTAGAAAGTGAAGCGTGTCCCTTTCGGTCTCCCATTTTTGGCATTCAATAACTCACATAAGCTGGCTTCAATTTTCTTAATGACGGTATCAACAGGCAATTCGGAATCGCAAAAAAATTTGCGGTTGCGTTCCTTCCACAGGTGCCATACGACCATAGCTGGAGCAGCCACCCAAACACCCGCCCAGACACACACCCTGTTGCCAGTCAGCTAGCTACGCAAAAACTCCAGGAGGTCCCACTGACGGGGAGAGGCCCAGCCAAGAGACGACATAAGCGAATCCCAACACTGCGTAGCGTAAACACAGCTTAGCAAAAGATGATTAGCCATTTCTTCGCTTTTACAACACAAAGGACAACGACTCGGGCCATGAATACCTATTGAGGGGAGCCTGTCCCCAGTTAGAATACATTTGTGAAGTGCAGTCCATAGGAATTCTCTAGCCTTGGGCAAAACACCTTGATCCTAGCATAGCTTAGCCGGCCAGTTTTCAGCAACCCTTTGCAAACACTGCATATTGTAACCCAGCTTTGAATATTCACCCGATTTAGCACCTGACCAAATAATTTCATCCTCATCTGTTGATAAAAGGAGGCGTTGATGTTTTAGCATATCGCCCAATATTGCTTTGTCCTCCATAGGAATATCTACGGCGAGGAGCCAACCAGTAGCATAGAACCAAGCATCAGATTCAGGAACAAAGTAGTCAGCAACACGCTAGCCAATGTTATGCCTAACAGGTTCCAGCCAAGCTCGATCACCGAACACCTCGGAGAGGGCAGGATGTCCGTTCCAAGAGTCAAACCAGAAATCAGCCTTGCAACCATTGCCAACCCTCCATGTCAGATGATTAGCAATGATATCCCTGCAGCTCCACATGAACCGCCACACAGCTGAACCACCGTAGGAATTAGCCATGGTGAGAATGCATTCCGGGGAGTCGATGTCCAAATATTTCTTCCTGATGATTTTGCACCATTGGCTCTTAGGGTTCCTGTATACTTTCCAACAGAGCTTAGCGCCAAGAGCATGATTCTGTAGCTCCATACGTCTCAGGCCAGCACCACCATCCTGCTTGCCTAAACAAGCGGTGTCCCAGCATATCAGAGGCACCGTTTTCTCATCCTTGGCGCCCTCCCATAAGAATTTTTTCATGAAGCTCTCAACCTCACCAACCGCCTTTTTAGTCATCCCAAAGCAGGACATAGTATATATAGGTACAGCAGCCAAGACAGATTTGATCATTAGGATTCGCCCCGCAAGGGATAGCCATTTGCTCTTCCAAGCGTTGGATTTAGATTTACATTTTGCTATCATTTCCTGCCAGTGCACAGATCTGCAAACACCCTAGAATAGAGGGGCACCCAGGTGTTTGGAGGGGAGAGAAGCAATTGAGAAGCCAAAAATACCAGCTATCTTCTTCCTAATAGCGACTTTTGTGTTGAAGAAGTAGATCTCTGATTTGTCTGTATTTAGAACCTGCCCGGAGGCAGAAGTGTACTCGTCCAAAGCTCCTTTTATAACCTCTGCCTCCTTAACTGTGGCCTCTCCAAATAGATGAGTGTCATCCGCGAATTGTGAATGGGTTATTGGATCCAGACCGTCAGCCACGACGACACCCCTCCAAATTTTTGAATCGTGAAGTTTCGTGAAGTGGCGACCCATTGCTTCTGCCATAATCACGAATAAAAATGGAGACAGCGGGTCCCCTTGGCGGAGACCATTTGAAGCTTCAAAGAAGCCGCATACAGAGCCATTAACAAGAACATAATATCTCACCGTAGTGATACAGAACCGAATCATGTTGACCCACTAAGGAGCAAAACCAAATCTTTCCAGAACGTTGAGTAAAAAGTCCCAGCGGACCCTGTCATACGCTTTACTTACATTGAGCTTGATGAGCATGCTTTTATGATGTTCAGATGTGATCGTGTGAACCGTTTCAACTGAGGTTCTGATGCTATCGATTATCTCTCTGCCAGGCATAAAGTCATTTTGTTCTATAGAAATGATCCGCCCCAGGACTTTTTTCAGCCTGTTCGCCAGCACCTTCACGATGATTTTGTAGATGGAATTGTAGAGAGCAATAGGGCGGAAGTCCGAGAAAGATAGACAATTGTTCTTCTTAGGAATAAGGGTGATGGCCATGTTATTTAGGTCCCGAACAAACTTTTGCTTGGTCCTGAAATCCTCCATTAATTTGAGCAGATCGCTCCCCATAAATTGCCAGTAGTTTTGGTAGAGTTTTGCTAGCAGCCCGTCCGGCCCAGGAGCCTTGTCGGGATGGAGCCCAAACACCCCCAAGCGGACTTCTTCTAGCGTAAAAGGGGAGCAAAGAAATTTGTTGTCGTCTGATCCAAGGCATCAAGGGATGCAAGAGAGAAGATTATTGTTAGCAGCATCGGGGGCCTCCTGACTATTGGCGAGCAAACTCTCAAAGAATCTTACGGCTTCACGTTCAATCCCATCACGATCATGAGCAACAGACCCATCCCCGCACACAATCTTATCCACTCTGTTTCTTCCCCTGCGCGACCTGGCAGAGTTGTGGAAAAATTTTGTATTTGCGTCTCCCGCTTTTAGCCAAGTTTCTCGGGCCTTGTCTCTCCAGAAAATTTCCTCTCTTGCCAAGAGCTCTGCGTGCTTTGCTTTGAGGTCTTTCTCAATTTGAAATTCGGTAAGGGTCATCCCGAATTTAATAACATATTCATTCAGAGCCTCCAGCTCAAGCTCGACTTGATCCTTCTCTTTGAAAATATTCCCGAAAGACAATTTGTTCCAAGTTTTTAGTTTGTTTTTAATATTTTCTAGGCGCATAGAAATGCAGAAGCTAATGGTACCAGCGATATTCAAATCTTCCCACCACCATTGTTCTAGGTTCTTGATCAGTTCTGGGCAGTGCCACAACATCGATTCGAATTTAAAGTAGCCTTTGAAAGGCCTTTCGCATAGACACAAGTCCAAAAGTACTGGGAAATGATCTGAAACAGCCAAAGGGAGAATGGTTGAAACATAGCGAAAATCTGCCCCGAGCCAACCATCCCCAATTAAAAAATGATCCAGACGTTCACAGATATTGGTGAAACTGGCCCTACGATTTGTCCAAGTGTAGGAGCCGTTTGAGGGGACGCAATCCATCACAGGCAACAAGCAGACGAATTCTCTAAAGTCTTTCATGGTCCTAGTCTCCTTGCACAGACCCCCGCTCTTTTCATTTAGATCCAGAATGGTATTGAAATCGCCACCCAGAATTACCTTGTTATCCTTTAGTTCGTCAAGCTTATCTTTTAAGCTGTGCCACAGGGCCAATTTATCTTCACTCTTTATAGGCCCATAAACATTGAAAATGAGAAAGCTTAAATTTGAGTGTCTACTACGCACCAAACAGAGCATCCATCCAGGACGCGAGTCAATAAAGCTGCAATCAATATTACCCGAAACCCAGAGAATCCCCAGACCGCCAACCGAACCGGAGGCATCGCAAAAGAGCCCAGACCATTTCTTACTATTAATGCAGAATTTATCGCCATCCGCCGAATTGATTTTTGTTTCTTGCAGCAAAACTAAATCAGCCGAGCATCTGTCTAAGTGACGCTTAACCAAGCGTCATTTGTCAGGGGCATTTAAGCCCCTGACATTCCACGTGAGTAGCTTCATTGCCCTCCAAGGGAGGCCTTCGCTCCCTTGGATAATAAAAAGTCCTTAATGCTCAAGAGACCTTTCTCAACAGCCTCCTCCTCCCGTCTCTGCTTTAGGGATTTCCTACCTTTACCTTTCTTAGCCCTGTTCATGACCATAGCAGCTGTCTGCTTGATGTGTCAAGGGTCAATGATGTCTAACTCATCTTCTATAGAGGCAACATCGTCACAGTCATCGCACTCAAAGTCGTCAAAAACAGGCACTTCCGAGGGAGGCAAGGAAGACCCGACAGCCTCCGCCAACACATTGATACCCTTATCAGATGCATGGGTTAAAGAAACCATCGAAGGCACAACAATATCCGAACCGAGAAACCCTGGATCACCCGAATGGACTGCAATTCCCACCAGCGGTGAGACTTGTAGATCGAGAGACAGCCCAGCCAGGGTGGATGCCACCCCCGATGAAATCTTTGTAGCTTTGTTCGAGGAGGGCGGGATCAGGGGTGGATCGCCCGGGAGCAGAGCCCGAGGTGAGGACCCTCCACCCGAGCCCGATCCAGGCGAAGTGAGCAGTTTTAAAGCCTGAATAGCCTTAGGTCTCCAGACCTTCCTGGCCTTTAGTCACTTAGAACAGGAGATCTCCATATGTTTTCTGTTGCCGCATTGGAGGCAGAAGGCCTTATCTTCCTCTACATAAACCTTAACCTTGCGATGATACCCTTCCACACACAGCTGAATCTCTGACGGAACTCGGAAGATAGCCGCAATTTTAATCCTGGCATATAGGTAGGAATCCCCATCAGAGATATCTGAATCCACATCCAATAGGGTGCCAAGGGAGCGTCCGATCTTTTCAATGCAGTCTTCAACCCAGAATTCAAGAGGTAAATTATAAAGCTGAATCCAGATAGGCCCTGCACACGGATCTGAATTGACTGGATCAAAGTTAGGGCGCCACAGCTCCATGTAGATTGGCCATCCATTCAGCTTCCACACACCACCCTTAGCCACCGCATCCCGATCTTGCTCCGAGGAGAAAATGGCGACAAAAAAACCTTTGGGTAAAAATTTTACAATTTCCATTCGCTTCCAGTTCTCTGCCAGCCAAGCCATAATGGTCGCACGGTCCGATCTTGGGCCAATAACTCGACAGATTAAGGCCAATTCACCGAGCATATTCACATCCAGTCTCGCCTCCTCCGAAAGATCGATGGTGACAAACATGTCATGGGAGTCATCCAGACACTCTTGGGAAGCCGCCTGCCGTGAAGCCGATTCATTTTTGCCTTGCCCCCGATCTGCTGAACTTCGCTTAATTCGCACTTTCGGCTCTGCCCGCGCCATTTTGTAAAAATATTTGTGTATTTTATTGTTGCATGTATAGTGTTTTTTTTTTTTAGATATATATTATATATTAAAATAATATATAAAATATATATTCATATATTTATAAATTATAAAACATATATTTATATATTTATATAATATATATTATATATATTATAAATTATATATATAATATATATATATAATTTATAATATAAATTTTTTTAAAAAAATTGATAGTGTAGCAATACAATGCTTCTAGGGCACAACATAGGCTACATAGCATGTAGGTTGGGTTACTATGCAGCCCTCCCCATAGGGGCTGCGGCCTATGTGCAACGCTAGGCACTGCACCTATTCTGCCTCCTCTGTGGGGGGTGGCTATGGTAGCCCAACCCACAAGATTTTTTAATTAAAAAAAAAAAATCTTTTCTTTTTCTTCAAAATAAAAATCCCCTATTTCTGATGAATTTAAGTTTTTTTAATAGAAACTTTTATTTTATATAAAAAAAAAATAGCAGCTAGATTAAAAGCATTCTAAATTTTATATATACTGTATGTATATATAAACACACACACACACACACACACACACACACACACACACACACACACACACACACACACATATCTAAAAATACTTCCAACCAACAGTTCAATTGGACAAAATTGAAAGAATAATTTATAGAGAAAGGGAAAATTTCAAAGCAAATTCAGAAATTTTCATTTCTAAATTACAATGGAAGATCTCAAATCTAATTATAGAGATTCACAAAATTTTATGTTGTTTTCTCTTTCAATTTTCTACTATTAAAATTTGTTTCCCTACAAAGATCTAGGGTTTTTCTTAATTTTTTTTTTCTAAAAAGGTTTTCAACAATTCACAACAATCCTTTCAAAATTTAAAATCCAAAACTTCTAAACAATAAAGCAATAAAGAACCTATGTTATGAAGTCTGAAGAAATACAATTTGATGTTGAGCTTCCTTGCCAAATCCAAAATTCCAGAACCTCTCCCAAAATATCCACTTCCAAACCAAAAAATGTGTAATTACAAAGCCAAATCTTTCTTCATTTTAATAGTCCAAAAATTTCAAAAAATAAAATATCTCCAATTAATTTTCCTCAACTTTAGTCAAATTTCAAAAAATATCCTCTCAACCACCATAGTTATTTCCCCCTTATGCATTTTCAAGATATTTTGCTTTTAAATAATTTAAAACAAAATTTCATTTCAACTAAATTTAAATCTTTTAATTTATGCACTTTACAAAACAACTTTAATTATTTAATCTATTCACTCAACAAAATAAGTTTAATTAATTAATTTATTTACTCAACAAAATAAATTTAATTAATTAGTTTATTTACTTAATAAAATAAATTTAACCATGAGGATTAAATTACCTTACCACATAAATGAAATTCAATTAATTAATTTGTCCATTTAATAAGATAAATTTAATCAATAGATTAAATTACCTTACTAATTGAATAAATTTAAATTAACTAAATTAAATAACAATTTTAATCTAAAATACATAAAACAATCCACTTAAATATTAATTCCCACATATAATTTCCACCAATAATAAATTATCAAAACATCAAAGACTACATGACCCAACAACAAACCAAACACAAACTGATGACACACTATGACAAGGTTGTGGTTTGACAAGGGAACCCTATTACTATCCCCCAATCAACAATACTGTTGGGATATGGACATGCTCAGACCTATGAAGCCAGGTGGAGATGATGTCTTGTACCTGCAGTACTACAATAAAGACGAATCTCATACATGTATAAAACATAACAATCACACCATGAAGAGAAATCATAGAATCACAAGGCGCTCACATGCGAGTGATGTAATCTCGTCCCCTTCACTAATATAGTCACATCAAGACTGACCAAAATTAAAGCATCATTAATCAACAGATAAGCATCTATCACTATTAACAACTATTCTAATCAAAAGCATAACATGACACATAACATCCATATAGTGCATCATCTCATCACAGTATAACATTCTCATTGCTCTAAAGCCAGCGATCATAAAACCATAACAAGGTATCTGAGTTTGTCAAAATAAACACACTATCTAATAGCATAGAAAACTAGAGGGGTGCTACAATATATATATACATATTAATACATATATATCCATATATACACATAATTATAAATATACAGACATAAATATACAAACATATATACGTGTATATATATAGTTTCTTCGCAGCAATATTGTTTGATTTATGGTTCGGCTTGTGCACGGATGTTTTTTGTATGGATTTCTCACAATGATTTTTAGTGTTTTGCACCTCTGGCCATCTAGGTGACTACTAATAACAATATTGTTTTGTTTACATCTTTTGTTTTGTGGGGATGGTTGCAATGCAATAAATTAGTTAATGTTATGTAGTTCATGTTGCTTTGCGTCAGGCATTGTTCACTGTTCCCATCTACCCTACACTACTCTGTTTCATTTATGGATTCCATTTACAACACCAGCCCTTGCATTGTTGGTTTTCATCTCATCTAGGCTATGAATACATACATATGTTTGTAAAACAAATTTCTATGTAGTTATCGAGAATATATTGTTAGATGGCATTCGTTCGGTTTATGTTGTTGTTAAACATAGCTGTGAGTGAGGATGGAAAGCTTCTGTAAAGGTGCAAGTACATTCATCGGTTGTGGAATCTTTATGAAGGTGCTTGGGTGTTATCTTGTGTTTTTAATGCAATAAAATAGTTAATATTATGTAGTTCATGTTGCTTTGCATGAGGCATTGTTCACTTTTGTCAGCTGCCTTACACTATATTGTTCAATTTATGGCTTCCATTTTCCACAACATCGCTTGTCTTGTTCTTCCTCATTCTAGTTAGCCTATGTATACATACGCACGTTTGTGGAACGAATGCCAATGTAGTTATCCGGAATGTATTGTTTGGTGTCATTCTAAGGGTCTATTGACTATTTTATTCCATTACAACCATAACTAGAAACCAAAAGCCATAAATCAAAAAACATCACAGTACCAAATCCATGCAAAACCAAAGACTTGGGAAAAATGACAACGGGCTTATAATACCTATCATTTTAGAGACACGAATGATAAATATTGGCCTCGTATGTAACCCTTTGAGTATAACCATACGTGGTCGAAGTCCTCTAGTTAGAAAGGTCAATAATCCTCCTCAACTATCTGTAGCCAAACTTCACTTACCCGTATCTACAAGTCAATTCATAGACAACTTCACGTTTGACATAACTGACGTCTATAGTAGTAGTGATGATGAGGATCCCATAACCAACCTACGTAGGCTCTTCAAGGATACCACCCTTCTCATGATTAGAACCTTATCCTTTGAGTCAGACCATCAAAATCATGAAATCTGGCTAGTTTACCCCCAACTCATCGATTATGACCAAGGACCACTAATTCTTGACACATTCAAAAATGATAAGGTACTCTCAGAATTCATAGGACTATGGGATAATATTCCATGTGGGGATCACAAAGCAGAATTCATCATTGAGCTAGATACAAATGCATACTATGGGAAATGATTGAATCCCTCATTCGCAAAAGTGAAAAATTAAGAATAATATCTAAGTCTTTGAGTGAAAAACACAATGTGGCACTCTCTGACCTAAAAAAAGTTAAAAGGGCATGTGTAGGATCATGGTATGCCAAAAAGTGGCAATGGATAAAAACTAACATGTTTCGTCGACTCAAAAACACGAAAATGTCAAATTGACTTTATGTGGCTTGGGTGTTAGTACACACTATCGAACCAAAGCCCAAACCTAGATTTCCAAATCAGATATCTGATTCAAATCAGATATCTGATCCAAATCAGATATCCAATCCAAATCATATATCTGATTTGTGACAACATATATATTTCCATATCAGCCCGATTAAAACTCATTCTCATTTCACAATTGGTTAACAGCGGCGAGCGCACAGTGAAAAGTTCATTCTGCAAATCAGATATCCAATTTGTTGCAAATCCATCTTCAAAAGGTTAGATTATTGATTTTTCTTTGCTCTAATAAAATTTTCAATTAGATTTGTGTAATTTTAGTTGATTTTTTTCAAAATAGGGTTTTTGATAGATTTTTTATGAAAAAATTGAGTTTAGTATGGATTTTGATGAAAATTGAATGTTTTTAATGGATTTTGATGAAAATTGAATATTTGTAATGGATTTTGATTTAAAAATAGTGTTTTTTATGTATTTGGATTAAAAATTAGAGAATTTTATAGATTTATGTTAAAAACAAGGGTTTTTGTTGGATTTTTTAAAAAAACTAGGGTATTTTTATAATATTTTCATTTATATTGTTTAATTTTAATTAGATTAATTTGTTTTTAATTGTAATCAGGCATTATGGCTGCTCCACCACCTCCACCACCTCCACAGCCATCAATTCAAGAATTAATTTTTGAAAAATTGCAACAAGTAAGGGGCATTTCTAAAGTTTATACAAGAGTCCCTCAATTATCTAAGATGTCAAACACAATGAAAGAAATAATTAAAAACATAGAAATTCTCTCCTCACAACATAATGCCTTTCATTCGTGATGAGAAGACATGAGAGAATATTATGCATGTGGATTTTCTTAAGACGATGTGAAAGATTTCAAAATAACCAAAAGCCCAAATAGCCTCTTTATTTGTTAACCCATGCATTGGTTTGCTAGTTAATGTTAATAAAACAAAACTTTCTATAAAATTGTGCACTCATAGAGACATTGTAGAAAAAATTTGGGATCGTTGGTGTATGGTTTTTTTGAACCCACCGAACAACAATTGTGATATACCATTTTTCTTTATAAAAAAATTATATGCTGAGTTTGTGTTAGGGCATCATGTCAATTACTTTGAAATTAAACCCTTCCAGGGCGTTGGTGGAGGTATGCCCCAGGATAGTCCATGGGTAGTTAGAGTAATACCCCGTGCATATGTTCCCCTTCTTCCCCTTCGTCCGCCACCTTCAATATACCATCCAGATATTATGCAAGATGCGACCACACAAACTATCCACACTATTCACTCTTTGAGTGGTCTTTTGGTTTCGCATGCTTCTGTAGTAGCTCAGCCACATTCTAGTGATGTTGGTGATGGCTCGAGTGTTGCTGCATAATCCTCGTCAGGTCCACATATTTTTGTACCACATACTTGCTCCATGTGTCGCCAGATATGCTTGGGTCCTCTTGTACAGCCTACCGAGCATCCCTTAGACACTTCTGATTATGACTTCCATGATGTGAACATTATAGATCAGACACAGGGGAGTGGAGCACACAGTATAGAGTCCTCTCTTGCTAGAGAGGGGGACATTGGAATAGAGACATAGGTAAAATTTAAGTTGTGAATTCATAACTTGCATTTGTTTTTAAATGAATATTAATAAGAGATAGCATAATGTACTAATATTTATTTACATGGTCTATTTAACAGTTGATGTCCGAGGAGGAGCTAACACATGTGACAGATAGCACCCTGAGGGCCATTTCATTTTGCCTCGACACACACAGAGTATATATTTTTGTACTCACTCATTTACATTTATTTATTATATACTTTCTTGTCATTTGAATTGTCACTAATGAAATTATATAATAACTTATATGTTTATCTTATTTTCCTCTTGTAGGAAATACCTTGTGCGAGCGAGGTGCAGCCTTGTCTAGATTATGGAAGTGCACTGTTGGATAAGGGGAAGGTAATTGAACTCAAATTTGATTGAATTAAGAATTTTAAGATCTTTTATTGATTATACATACATTGACATAGATTGGTAGTTTCATATGTACTTGTCATTTTTATGTGTAGGGAATTATGAGCTATATGTCCTTGTTGACAAGTGACACAACGCCCAAAGTAGTATGCATTAGAACACTTGAAGGAGTAGGTTTTGAAGCACCTCAAGGAGGAGGTGTCGAAACACCTAAAGGAGATAAAGAAAAATATCAACCTAAAGAATTATGTGTTCATTTTATTTTATGTTTGGTATTTATATGTTCATATTACTGACAATTGTATGCTAACTTGGATCACTTTTATGTTTTTGTTCACCTATATAGATTGAAATTACAAAAGATGGTTTGGTCGGTTCTTTGAGAGGGGAATATTCTAGGACTCCTAACCCTTTGAAGAGACTAATATTTTAGGTAATCAAGATTACAATTTTAGAGTTCAATTATAATTTGATGTATATTGATTTTGATGTTAATTATTCAATTTTAAATTATATAGTATAACTAATCTCAATTGTGGTTTGATTTTTTCTTGTGTAGCTACCTTCAGAGGCAACGAGTGCTTTAAAGAGGCTCCATTTTGATGATCCACCAGTAGTTTAGGATGAGATAGACATTTTGGAATGTAAATATTGAATAGATACCAAGATGGCATATGCTGTAACGCCCGTCGTGCAAACCCCAGAGAACACACACATAGCAAAAAAAAATAAAAATTTATAATTAAATTAAATATGTAATAACACTTAACCAAAATCACATTGCACATTACAAAACATTAACACACTTAATTCTCTGGGGCATGCGAGGTTACTTCGCAACACTAAACATAAATAAAGATAAAGAATATAACATAATCATTTATTTTATGATAACCATAAACGATGATACAATCCAGTAACCATGATGCGAGTATGATAAACATCTCATGATTACAACCATGATAAATCTCTTAACAGAGTTACAAAAGATCCTACTATTACATCACTGTTATAATATTACATTACAATTTTCTATGATACATGAATTACATTGAATTTCCCAACATGGGGCTTGATACAAGTATAATGAAATATGAAGTACAACTGATCACCGGTACAACTCCACTGCGAAAAGCTGAGAAGACAAGACGCTGATGGGGAACCCAACGGGTGCAGAGCACGTTCCACCCAACCATGTGAATTACAAGTAACTCACCCCCCGTGCTCAGAGGTGACAAGGAAGTGAACCCGACCATGAATTTCAAACCAACTCAACAACATGATACAGAACAAGAACAACTCAAAGCATACGATGAACAACCAATAACTTTCACAGATCACATGACAAGCTAAAACCAAGAAACTCATCACAATAACATGAAGCACTATCAATTACAATCATTAAACAAATTCACAAGAATTCAAAGAAACATCATAAAGAGATAGCATCCAGAAGAACCGAACCAACACCCAAAATACATTTCCAAATCAATCAGAACCAATGAAAGGAACACGATTCCATAATAACTCTAAATCAACCATTCAATACACCCTTCCATAGGCAACAAGAAACAAGTCAGACGGGTGTCAAGTAGGGAGGGTCATCACATACTCTCATGGGATCCCCTGGCTCTTCCTCCAACTGAGGCGCCGGGACCCACCTATGGATTCCCTAGCCCTAACATCAGAATAACATAGAAATAACAATATCCAGAGGCAACAAGAAACAAGAACAACAAGGATGTCTAGTGGAGAGTGTCATCGCATGGCCTTACATGAATTCGCCAGACTACCTATCACAAGGTGCCGCCTCCATCTATACATGGATTCTCCAGATGACCTAGCTCAAGGAGCCGCCTACATCTATGGTTATCCAGACATCCTATTTCAAGGTGCCGCCCCATAGGGTTGCTCATGCGGAGCCACTTACCTTTCATAGAGACAAGGTAGTGACCTTACCAACCAGGTCTTCCCACCCATCCTTAGCCTTTGAAAGCGCTAACGGCAGGGGTGAGGTGCATGTTTTTATCTTGTTATGTGTTAACTAACCCAACCCCCTAAATTCTATTTTTAGGTTATCACTTGTTTAACTACTCTTACGTGGGTTCCCTTGGCACTTCCTCTTACCTGAGGCACCGACGCCCACGAAGAGCCACTCTCCCTATGACCCTTAACATATCTCAAATCTAGGCAAGGGTTGAATTAAAACAATAAAAACATAATACCACAACAAGTACACGCGAGGCATTACCCCTCTCACAATAATTCACAACCAAACATTTTAACAAATCGTTCAACCCTTCCTAACAGAATGCCAATAAGCTTCAACTCCAAAAGTATAATCAAAACGAGGACAACACATGAAGCATAAACCAGGACGAGAATAACATGCTAAAGTAATAAGCCTCTGGAACAAGGGTTCTCAATAAACCACAACTGAATGTACAATTACACGAGATTCCCACATCACAACCAGAATAAAACAACCATAATCAAAACACCCAGATAGACCAACAATCCATAAGGTATCACAATTTTAACAACAAATCTCCCACATCGACTATACTAACCAAGGAAAATCATAACATAGAAAGAAAATTCAGTTTACATTCACAAAGTTGTACCATTAAGTTGATTTCAATCCCATTTTGTAATTAAATACAATTGACTCAACAAGATGCACAATCCCAGTTAAAGGTTAATTCATGCCTAACAAATTACTTAACCAAAACAATAATAACAGTGTCGTTTTAAATATACCAAAATTCATTGAATATAATCAACATTGAACATTTTAATTCCAATACAAAATTATATTCTTAAAGATATATAAAAATTAAATAATTATAGTCTATTTTTGAATAAACGAAATCACATAAAATAATTATAATTTTATTTATAAAATCTATTATAGTTATATATATATATATATATATTTTTTATAATACATACCAATTAAATTTTATTTACAAAATTATTTTTTTAACAACTCAAACAATATTATAAACAAATTTATAAAGTATTTTAATTAAAAATAAAATAAAATAAAATACAATAAATATAAAACGAAATTATAAATATATGAATTTTATTAAATGTGAAATAAAATAAAAATACACGAATTCATATACATAAATTTTATTAAATACAAATTCAAATTAAAAATAAAAAAATAAAACAAAACCATTTAAAGCTACCCAAAAGGCATGGGAGAGGGCCGACGGCCCTCCCCGTACCGCATACAGCAGTCATGATGACTGCTGCGCGCAACAGTCATCATGACTGCTGTGCGCAGTACACAGCGCATGGGGGGGCGCTGGGGGGTACGGCCCAGCGCCGACCCTTCCAGCGCCTCCCAATCTTTAATTTAATTTTTTTTTATATAAAAAGAATTCCATATTGCAAAAAAACAAAATTTAATTTATTTTATAATAAACATTACAATCTGGCCGGTTCAGGCACGGATACGGACGACCAATACGGCCATAACAAAATTTTTGATTTCATAAATACAATCCCAAATAAATTTATAATGCAAAGAACCTACAAATAAAAGTATATATACAATATACGAATTTTCTGTGTGTAACTACATATATATATATATATATAAACCAGACAGGAAAATATTCGAAATATAGAAATAATGTTAATATTAAAAGAAAGTATATGTATATATATATGAGCAAATACTCATAATTTTGTTCAATAGAAGACAGATATATTTATATTCAGCAGTATTCTATAATAACGTCAGAAGGTAAAATACAGAGAATTAAATAAATCTATTATATGCAAATATGTTTACAAAAAACCAAAACTTTAAATTTATTATTTTCTACAAGAAGACTATCTTTTCCAAAAAAATTCTTATTGACAAATTGATTATTTCAGAGACAGAGGTTTTTCGTTTTGACAAAATTTTGTATAGTATAGTAACTATGATTTTCTCTGTTTCCAGTCTAATAACTTGCCCTAGTTTTCAGTTTTCAACAGAAGTTCTGTATGTTCACAAAATTTATTTTTAAAAAGATCTATTTTTCTTTTCAGAACAAACAGAGAATAGAAAGGTACGAGGAAAACTACGAGAGGAACCTGGAGTCCAATGCAAAAATTGAAGATGCCCTCGAATCCGATTCCAATCCGTAGTCCAGAATGAACTCAACAATCTCTGGAGCACTTCATATGCCACATATTGTAAAATTTTGTTTGAGTTGGCATTGATGCCATTTTTGTATATGGACATAAACTTGATTATTGGATAATTTGATATATAGAAGTTGACAATCAAAATTTAATTGCCTCCTCATGTGTATAATTAAACTCTTTGAAATTTTAATCAAGTGAGCAATGGTTAAATATCTTGATGTACAATAGCATAAAAAGAATGGTTATATTATGTAGTTTATTCATATTGCTTATTACATTGCACTGCACATCTTTCAAACTCAAAGCATTACTTCACATTGCTTAAGTAACAACTAGATGCTGATAGATGAAAAAATTTCAATTACAATATAGTTTCTACAAAGTCAACCTAAGCAGTTATTCAATTACCTCACAATACATAACTAATAATTAAAAATTTATTCATATTATTAATTACATTGCATTGCACATCTTTCAAACTCAAAGCATTACTTCACATTGCTTAAGTAACAACTAAATGCTGATAGATGAAAAAATTTCAATTACAGGCCTGCTTCCCCCTCATTCCACACACTATGCAACCATTTACGTGTGGTGTAGGGGCCGAACAATGGAGAAAATATGTAAAAATATATATATATATATATATATATATATATATATATATATATATATATATATATAGAAGCATGAATTAGTACCAATATTAATGCATCACCATTGATTACCTTGAAGTAGAGATTTGAATCAGCATCATTCTTCAAGAAGCCCAAACTAGACAGGTACCAGTCAATCCTTTTGTACCATGCACAAGGAGCCTACTTAAGACCATACAAGGCCTTCTTTAGCTTACACACATGTGACTCCTTCCCATGAACCTCAAAACCATTAGGTTGCTCAACGTAAACTTCTTCCTCGATCATGCCATTGAGAAAAGTTGTCTTCACATCCATTTGATGAATCTTCCATCCTCTTAATGTAGCAAGGGCAATGATAGTTCTGACAGATGTGTAACGAGCAATAGAAGCAAATTTTTCTTCATAATCAACTCCCTCTTTCTGAGAAAACCACTGTCGATCAGCCAAGTGTTGGTGTCAGTGGGTACATTGCTTGACAATGCTGAGCAAAACAAATATCCATTCTTCTGTGGAGAAACATCATCTACATCTACAACGGAGGCTTGATGCTTAGGTCTATCTAAACAATGTTTGGAAAAGTGACCAAACTTATCACACCTAAAGCATTGAATTTTTTCAATTCACAATGAAGGTCTAGAAAATGAAGCTCTTTTATTTGGGTTGTAGATCAAACAAACTAAAAAAGGAGACAAGGGGTCAGAAGTTCTAATCTACTTCCTAAGAATTCAAGAGATGGTATTGACTTGGTGAAATGAAACCAAACTTTGTTTCACCATGCAGGAATCGCACCAACTACGCAAAGCCATTGCAATCTTCAAGGAAATGTGCTCATGGTTTTCATATCATGAATAAATACCTTCCAATCAAACAATATTTATCTAGACAGAAGTTAAGAATCCACAGAGTAAGCTCAGGCTAACTTTAGGAAAATTTTATTCCAAGTCTAATCTAATTATAATCTATCTCCAATCTATGGTGGAAAAGTTATGCAACCATGCACACTATTTGACAATAAAAGTGGTTCAAATCAAATCATGCATAAGAGCTTTTATTATCAGAAATAGTCTATCACAACAATTCTATACACTGTCTCCACCCTTTACAAATGAGGGGTGAGCTCAATTTCACTTTAAGGCTGGCAGACTTCCTCTTTTCTCTTGCCATTTCAGACTTAACATGTTGAGCGGACTTCACTCATTCACTTTCCATGTTCATATTCTTATAAGTTCAAACACTCATTATCCTCTTGAAGTGGATTTTGCAAGATTCCATCTTTTATGCCATGTCACTCTTTGGTAAGCATGGACCTTGTCAAGTTTCATGGCCAAGACATGTGTCAGACTTCAATCATGTTTAACACATCCCTTTCTTAACATGGGCGGGCTTTGCTGAGTGTTGTGCCAAGAAACAAGGGAAAACTTTCCTTTATGTATTGCTAGCGGACTTTGCTACATTGTATGCCACTTTTGTATGGTTGGGCGGGCTTAGTCTTAGCAAGTCCCATGTTTTACTCTTGAAGGAAACTCTACTCTCCTCTTTGCTAGAGGACTTCCTTCTCTCTTTTCCAAGCTTTGTCATGTGTTGGAATGGCTAGAAGAGATCGACGAAGCTGCTAACATCAATAAAATTATGGTAGCTTGATATACATAGTCTATTGATGCCAGGGTTCAATTTGTATGATATTGAGAGTGGTAGCTTAATATAGGTCCACAATACCTTTTTGTAATATCATAGAATAGGGCTCATAGACCGACCTCCAGTCAAAATGTCTCTCAAATGCACAAAAAAAAATGAAATTACTTCAAACCAAGTTTGTGAAGAAGTTAACTCTGTTACCCACTAGCTTCCCTTAAGAGTCCAAAGTGCTAAAAGGCAGCAATATTTGAAGGGTTATTTCTTAGAGACCATGGGGCATACATACTCTCTGTCAGAGGCTACGAGATTGTGTTGGGACCATCTATGTAGACCTCTCTCGGAGGCATTTTCCTGTGGTGATGACTTTTCAGTGGAGGGAAAAGTTGCCAAATGCAAGCAGTGTAAAGTTGCAAAGTGGTGCAACTTTCATTCCACAAATTGTACAACCGAAAAAACTATTCCAACACATCTGTATGGGTACATTTACGCTAGGGATGGTCCTATTTTTCACCCAAATATGCCGAATCACTATGAGCTACATTGGATCGGCGATTTCCCTTAAGAGTCCAAAATGCTAAAAGGCAGCAATATTTGAAAGGCTATTTCTCAGAGACCGTGGGGGATACAGACACTCTTTCAAAGGCTACAGGATCATGTTGGGACCATAAACATAAACCTCTCTCAGTTTTTGCTATCTCAGAGGCATTTTCTTGTGGTTATGACTTTTTAGTGGAGGGAAAAGTTGCCAGATGCAAGTAGTGTAAAGTTGCAAAGTGGTGCAACTTTCATTCCGCAACTTGTATGACCAAACAGACTGTTCCAACATGTCCGTATGGGTAATTTTATGCTAGGGATGGTTTTCTTTTGCACCCAAATACACTGAATCACTACGAGCTACATTGGACCGACGATTTCCCTTAAGAGTCCAAAGTGCTAAAGGGAAGCAATATTTGAAGGGCTATTTCTTGGAGACCATGGGGCATACAGACTCTCAGTCGAAGGCTACAGGATTGTGTTGGGACCATCTACGTAAACCTCTCTCAGTTTTTTCTATCTCAAAGGCGTTTTCCTGTGGTGATGACTTTTCAGTGGAAGGAAAAGTTGCCAGATGCAAGCAGTGTAAAGTTGCAAAGTGGTACAACTTTCATTCCACAAATCGTACGACCAAAAAAACTATTCCAACACATCTGTATGGGTACGTTTATGCTAGGGATGGTCCTCTTTTGCACCCAAACACGCCGAATCACTCCGAGCTACATTGGACCAGCGATTTCCCTTAAGAGTCCAAAATGCTAAAAGGAATCAATATTTGAAGGGCTATTTCTTAGAGACCGTGGGGCATAAAAACACTCCGTCAGAGGCTATGGGATTGTGTTGGGACCATCTACATAAACCTCTCTCAGTTTTTTCTATCTCAGAAGCATTTTCCTGTGGTGACGACGTTTCAGTGGAGCGAAAAGTTGCCAGATGCAAGCAGTGTAAAGTTGCAAAGTGTTACAACTTTCATTCCGCAACTTGTATGACCAAAAAGACTATTCCAACACATCCGTATGGATATTTTTATGCTAGGTATGGTCCTCTTTTGCACCCAAATACACTGAATCACTCTGAGCTACATTGGACCGGCGATTTCCCTTAAGAGTCCAAAGTGCTAAAAGGAAGCAGTATTTGAAGGGCTATTTCTCGGAGACTGTGGGTCATATAGACTCTCCATCAGAAGCTATGGGATCACATTGGGACCATCTACAAAAACCTCTCTCAGTTTTTTCTATCTCAGAGGCGTTTTCCTGTGGTGATGAATTTTCAGTGGAGGGAAAAGTTGCCAGATGCAAGCAGTGTAAAGTTGCAAAGTGGTCCAACTTTCATTCCACAACTCGTACGACCAAACCAACTGTTCCAACACGTCTGTATGGGTACGCTTACACTAGGGATAGTCCTCTTTTGCACCCAAATATGCCGAATCACTCCAAGCTACATTGGACCGATGATTTCCCTTAAGAGTCCAAAGTGCTAAAAGGCAGCAATATTTGAAGGTCTATTTCTCAGAGACCATGGGGCATATAGACCCTTCGTCAGAGCCTATGGGATTGTGTTGGGACCATATACAAAAACCTCTCTCAGTTTTTTCCATCTCAGAGGCATTTTCCTGTGGTGATGACTTTTCAGTGGAGGGAAAAGTTGTCAGATGCAAGCAGTGTAAAGTTGCAAAGTGGTGCAACTTTCATTCCGCAACTCGTATGACTAAACGGACTGTTCCAACATGTTTGTATGGGTATTTTTATTCCAGGGATGATCCTCTTGTAATTGTAAGTGCTAAAAGGTTGGATCAAGCTTGTGTAGGTTATAACAATGTCATCTTTAATTGTAATTGTCATCTTAAATAGTATTACAATATAATAATAATAAAACCATGTTCTAAAAACCTACCATCAAGGTGATAGGTTAAGTATGATAAAGAATCTAGTTTTATTCCTTATGTTGAGATCAACTCTTTTCAATATGTTTATGCCACATTCTATTATCATTCACACCTACAAACCTTATTATTGTGCAATCACAAGAGTTAAAGAGGTTTGAATAACATTATATCTTGTAGTTTAAACTTCTTTCCCTCTAACTTTAGGAAGCCTTGGTAAATTTAATACCTTGACTAGATGACTAAGATACATATTATAACCTAATTTTTAATGATTTGTGTTTTCTAATACATTTAGATAGCATCAAGGGATATTCTATTATCAAATTATATGAAGTGGAGAGAATATCTTATAGTTGATATATTTTTTGGAATCTATAATATAATATGTGTTATTTAGCATTATACACATTAAATTTTCTTAAAGTGTTTGATGAAGAAATTAGTCCCATGTTTTATTGTTCTTTTAAAAGGACTACATATTTACATTCTTAATTTGGAGAAGACATTAGATATATTTATTTTTTACAACATACTCTCATATTAAGGGATTAAGATACAATATAAGGAGAACAAATGGATAAAACCTACAAGTTATTTTATAACCTAAATGGAATTGTAAAAAATATTAGGCTAGGATCTAAAAGGATATTTTGAATGGGAAAAGTCTTTAAATTTACATTACATAAAACACTATTTGTAGAGTATTGTGTACTCAACTATGTTTATGGTATGGTTCTCTTTCTATACCTGGTATACGAGAAGAATTTATACAAGTATCTATTTAGGCCTCCAATAGAGGGTCAATACATGTCTAACATGTATGGTGCACTCTTCATGTGGACAAGAGCATAGGTAGATGTCAAAGTTATATATGAACTTAATGAATGTAATTTATTATATATAAATAGGAGATATTACAAAACCGGTTCAAATGAGCATACCGGTAGGAAAGAACCAGGAAGAAAACCTCCAGTTGTAGCTCGATTAATTACAATAAGTTACTATAGAATTGTCTCACTACACAGTTATGCCCTTCTTACATTGTTTCACATTTCAAAATTGAAATTTTACAAAATTTTCCTATTGGAGGCATTCAGGGCACAGTCTTCCACAAGAGTAGTATGTTCACATTTTGGACTGACAAGCACCTGTACAAACCATCAAGCTAGTAGTTAAAATACATACAATAGAAAAGATGCTTAGAATAACTAATCTATACATCAGAATCTTGCATACCTCTCCTCAAAGGACGCTCGCTATTGTTGGCAAAGAAGTCCACATCAATCATGCCAAAATATCACAAATTTGTCAAATGAGAAATCTATTGTCACAATAGAAAGTGCATGGCGAATACCAAATCTATATTAACTGAATAACCCTAATGATGATGAATTGGTAATGCAAACTATAAAATTCTTAATAAATCCAATCTATATTACTATAATTCCTTCATACCTCTCTTCAAAGGGGATCGGCCGGGAAGTATTGTAGCGTTGTGTCCATGATCAACGCCAAAAATATCGCAAAATTTTTCAAATGAGAAATCTATATTATCAGCTAATAGAAAAGATGGTTAGACTAACAAATCTATATTAATCTAAAACAACCTTGAAATGATGATGGAATTGGTAATGCAAACTATAAAAATGCTTAGAATAACCAATCTATATTACTGTAATCTTTCGCATACCTCTCTGAAAGGATCGAAGCTGGCTATTGTAGCAGCATGTCCATGATCAATCGTGTCAAAAATATCACAAAATTTGTCAAATGAGAAATCTATATTGTCACAATAGAAAAGATGGTTAGACTAAAAAATCTATATTAAATTATATAATGAACTTAAACTACAATGAACCTAAGCATTTTACCTTCCATTCTTGAAAATGCTATTCAAGTGTGCCTCAAGGATTATCTCTTTAAGAAGAGTATCCAAATATCATGATCGCAGATTACTATGTCCACAGTTGTTTCTTTGTTCTTTGTCCTGCATGATGCTTGAAACAAATATAACATTTGTTAAGTTATAAATAAGGTGCAAATACATGAGAATGGTTTTGTGTTTCTCATAGTCTTCAAATGTAGGTATGCCATTCTTTCTAACCATATATGTTTCACAACCAAGTTCCTACAACCACAACTGAACCTGTAGGAAACATGAACCTATCATCATCTTCCATCGGTTGTGTTAGCTTATGCTTTACTTGTACACATCGAGCCAACCAATAGTATGATCTCTCTTAATTCCCCTGTGGTGCAACAACTGCAAAAACATGTCCTGACTATAGTAGATTTGAAAGTTGGTCGTAATCAACTGAACTT
>VDFB02000013.1:103073660-103125800 GCA_007258455.2 Sequoia sempervirens
CATTGACCAACGGAAATAAATTGGGAGATAGTAGCTAGGGTTTCCGAACCAGGTCGTCACCCTAGTCATAGCATGTTGTTGGTTTGTCGTCGGGATCAGTTGTTTTAACTTGGTCAGTTCCCCGTGAATGCTTATTTAATTTCAAGTTTAAGTTATGAAATGACTTGCGTAGTTTGATTAATGATTAAAGGTGTTTAGTTGCAAGCTAAAAGTGATTAAATAGCTTTTGGAAATTATAAATAATGATTGTTTTGTCTTATTGCGATGTTGGAAAATTAGTGATTGATTAATTAATTTAATTGCATTAATAAAATAATCTAATTTTGAATTAGATTTATTTTATAGATAATTTGAATTAATTGGGTGAATTAATTAAATTATCCTTTTTTGAATTGAAAGTGTTAAAAGTTTAAATGCTTTTGTTGAAATAAAATGCTAAAGTATTTTGAATTCAAATTGGAAATGGAAAATTGTTTAAAGTTATTAAAAATTCAAATGAGTTTCTTATGCAAGGACTTTAGGGAAGACAAGATATTTTCTAAATTAGTTGACTATTTTGGAAAGATATTTGTAAAGGGTTGAATATGAAATTTGAAATTTAATTTAGTGGGAATTGAAAAGTGAGTTTGCATTTTTATTTGAATGTAATTAGAATTTGAATTTGAAGGAGAAATAGAATTTGAATTTGAATTTGGGTGTTTGGAGAAAAAGGATATATTTGATGTTAGGTCTTTTCTTTGAGGGCTCTCCATGGATTCTTGTTTTTGGATTTTTTTGGGAAAATGGAGAAGAGCTTGGAGGAGGCTAGAATGGTGGAATTGAAGGAGGGCTTGGGATTCTCCATTGTTGAAGCTTCCAAAGTTGGAGGAAACACAAGGTTCCATCACTCTTTCTTATGCTTCTTGCTTTCTTTTGAATGAGGTTATATGTTTGAAAATGCAATTTTAGATTCAAGAAAAAATCATGAAAAAGCTTTTAAACTTGGTAATGGTAGATAGTTTGGATTTGAAAACCAAACATGAAATTTTAACCAAATTATTGAAGGAAAACTCAATATTAAAAATAGGTTTTGAAAACCCATGTTGTTGATTTGAATATAATTCTATTTTGCCATTTGGGTTTGGTTTATTGTTGCCATTTGGGCATGAAATCAAGGGGTGGGTATATATATTTGTGAAATCAATCCTATATGTTTAACCTATGAAATACCCACCAAAATATTTGCAATATAATTGTTGTAATAGAAAATTTTAAAAGGTGGGTTTAACCCAGAAAATAAAAATCCCTGGTAAATTCCTTTTGTTTTTATAAAACGCAGGAATTATTTTAAATAAAATTTATTTTTGTTTGGGTGAGGTGGGCGGCCAAATCCCACCCCACCGCCGCCGCCGCCGCCGCCGCTAGGGAGGCGGTGGACTGTGGTTATAATACTACCGCCGCTTAATCAAGCGGGAGGCGGTATCGTGGTGTTACACGATACCACCGGGCCGCGATGGTAGCTACCGTAGGTTGGCGACATGTACCACCGCCACCGGCGAGGTAGTGGGTCGGTGCTCCCCGCGACACGCCATCGCCACCGGCGAGAGGCGGGGCTGTGCCTCCTCTAGGTTTTTAGTTAACTCTCGAAGTTCTTTTTATTTCATTTTGTAATTCTTTTACACAATATTATTTTTATATAATATTCATAATATTTAATATTATATATTATATAAAATATAATATATTTAATTTTTTTTTAAATTAAATGAAATTTGGGATAAGTTAAAATATATTTTATTCTTTTGTTAAATCATAAGAGTTATAGAAATGTTTAATTGAAAATATGAGTTATTTGGTTTATTTATTTTTTTTAATTAAAGGAATTTTAATGAGTTCAAATGTACGTTATGTTAACCATGGGGGTTTTGGAAGTATAGATTAATTGGAGAATTTATGTAAATGATATGTGTTATAGTTTACTCAATGAGAGTTATATTTAAAGTATTTAAAGGATTCAGTTGCGAATAAAATATTGTTTTATTTGGTATATTTAGATAATGTCAAAATGTTAAACTAGAATCTTCTAGATGTTCATGTGACTATTATAATCACGGAAATTGATATTTCAGAATGTTGTTGTAATTTTCAAGGAGGTGACTTTGAGCTATTACTTAATTGGCTATTAAAGACATGTCTTGTTCATTTTGCTAGATGTTTAGTTATATAATATGATTGCGGAAATATAGAGTAAAGGATCTATTCTTGAAATATTTCAAAGTTGTGAAATTAAATGGGATCGATTGATTGGATAGATACAAGTCAGGAACCATGTGTGTGAGTGGATTTAGGAAATCCGAATGTTAGTTTATTTAACTGCTTGAAATACTTTTGATGTTTATTTGCTCAAGGTTGGGAGCATAGAGTCATTGTTTGGAGTCTTCCTGATAGGGGATTTGTATCCTATTGCGGGTTGTCCTTATGAAAGTCAACTTTTGGTTGTGTCGTAGAAGCTGTGCATAGTTATACCTTGTGGATCACCCGGTTTTCACGAACGGGGATTTGTGCCTCCTTGGGTGTAGGAGAGGGTAATGTGATTTGGTTTCCCTCCAATGTTGGAGTGGGTTTTGTACGTTGTTTCCTCCAGTGTTGGAGTGAGTTCCGTGTTTTGTTTCCTCCTTGGTTTGGAGAGGTCGTGTTATCTTGTTTCTTCTTGTGGGTGTGTTGTCGTTAGGAGAGTGGCTCTTGGTGGGGGTCCGGCACACAAAGGGGCGCCAGGGTAACTCACCTAGAGTTTAATTAAGTGATAATTTAAATGAATTAATGGGGATCTTTCAAACTAATAAGATAATGAATGCCTCTCTCGTGAAGCAAGTGAATGATAAGGCTCGAGATGAGATGGGACGCACGCATAGTTTTGCGTGAGGGTCCAGCGCCGGTAGAGGCAAGCCAGGGTAACCCATGATGGGGGTCCGGTAGCCTAGGAAGGTTGAGCTAGGGTAACTCATGGCAATTTATGTATGACACTTTTCCTATGTCGACAGTTAATCAGTTAATGTGTGATGTACATGATCTTGTTTTCCTCGGAAACAATGTAACCTTATTGTAAGTGTTAAATTGGAATCTTGAGGTGGTTATTTACCCTTGATGTAATTTATCTTGAATGGAATGTATGTTGTTTCATTTCCTTAAGTGATTAATGTTTTAGTTTATGTTAATGTTATTTGAGGTTGGGTTTTTAAGTAATCTGTGTCTCATGGCCTTAGAGGTTGTTGGCATTATGAATTCACCTTACATGTTATTTATACTTGCAAAAAAAAATTGGTACGTTTAAGTGGTGAATTGCAACTTCCTCTAGGGTTATGCATGGGCATTACAAGATTCTCATTTGTAGCCTACAAGGCAATTAAACTCAACATAGTGGTAGTAATGAGATGTCTATAACTATGACTCAACTCTAAAAGGAAACAACAATATTGACACATTTTGAAACTAAGACATTTTCCCCTCTAAGATCTAATTCACTTCAAAAAGGCCAATAAATTGAAGGGAAAACAAGACAAACAGTTCAAATATAAATAAGTTGGAACATATATCATAGTAATTGTTAATGTAAATGACGTATTTTTTTCATTTGTTTGGTGTACTTGAGAAACTAAAAATATAATTGGAAGTAGGAATAAACTAAACAACAAAAACACTTACAAGACTGATGGTTGAGAATTGTTCACTAGCCTCAGAAGAGCTAGAGACCACCGACATTGCTCTGTCTGCTCTTTTAGGAATGAAGAGTTGCAATGTCGGTGGCTGGCTAGAAGGTCTATGACTTTAAAACACAACATGGAAACTTAATTTTTTGACACAACCATTAACAATATGGGAGAAAATGATTAATAATAACAAGGTCTTTAATGATTCAAATAATACTTAACATACAATTTGTTAGTCCAACTTCATTGTTTCAATTTTAAAATTCCTCCTTTTTTCCCCTAGAAACACCAAGAGTACGAAGGAAAACAAATAATTTGCAAGAAAGGCTTCAATGTTATATATAACAGTTGATATGGAGTATAACATTTCAAGTATGTCATGCCAAGATTCACACAAATGACTATTTTTAGAAAACAATAAACATTGGGAAGAATACAGATGCACATTGCTTACATCTACTTTGGTTTCCATATAAATCTACACACAAAAAAATATAATATTGTCACATTTATGGATTTTGTTTTATATAAATGATTGCAATATCTTTAAATAGTTTTTGTTTTTCTCCACAACACAATCCAACTGTTGTTCAATATCTTTGGCTATATTCCACTCTTTGCAATGCATAATCAAATACTTAATATCATACAATTTATACTGTTATCCAAAAATGCATTCTTCACTGAAATCTATATATATATATATATATATATATATATATATATATAATAGGACGCTATCAAAAATTCAAATAGTACAGCCTCTTGAGCACTGGCATATACAAAAGAATGCCTTTTGCCAAACAACATTGACTCAATAATTTCAGCTATTTTATTATGCATTGTAAATGAAAGTATATAGCCAAAGCTAAATAAAAACAATTAACATTGGGCCATGATAAACATTGGTTGAAATTTTTCCGAACCTTCACATCTCTAGGCATCTAAGACCATGTAGTAGGTGTTGTTTTGTTTTTTTTTTAAAATTTAAAAAGCGTTTGGCATGGCAATAGAAGAGGCCAACAAGATTGCATCAACATTAATCATTGTATGGTTTTCGTCTAGTGTTGATGGTGCAAGTAACATGTGTGTTTAAAGTCCCTAGGATACAAAGCAAATGTCTATGCGATTTTCAATCTATATTGTCCATATATATATTTACATATATATACATATATATACATATGTATATACACACACACACACATATATATATAAATATATATATGCATATATGCATATATAGATACATATATATACATATATATACACATATATATTTATATGTACATATATATATATACACATAGATATATACATATATACATATATATATACACACATATACATACACATACATATATATATATACACATATATATACACATATATATTTATATGTGCCACATATATATACATAGAGAGGCATTTATATGTACATATATATATATATATATACATATACATATATACATATATATATATACATATATAAATACTTATATATATATATATATACATTTATATACATATATATATATGTATGTATGTAACATATATATAGATAGATATATAAGAATTATCACTTGACCGACACCTTTTGCAACCATCAAGGCATGCAAAGAACAAAAGATAATATCCAGCCACCTTCAGAAAATTTCCATAGCTGGGGTGCGTTGTGATAGTTCTATGTTCATTTTTAGGAAGCCATCGAGAGAGGATGGAGGGAAGAGAAACCAACTGGGAAGAGGTGTAATTGAAGGAAATCAAAAGGGATGCATATTGGAAAAACCATTTGTGGAGTATTTCTAAAATAGTTTATGTTATTTTCAAAAGGGGATTGTTGCAATTCTTGTACTGAATTTGCATGTTATGTGGGTTTCTCCATGTGATTGGCTCTTGAAACTAATATTGTTTGATTGTGTCGATTGGTGGTCAAAAGACTATATAGTTTTATGGGATTTTTCATGTGGGCAAGTGTTGGCTGTATTGTTTCATTCATGGCTTCGATTTTCTATGAATATTTCCAAAATACTAAATCTGCTATTTCTTTGGTGAATTTTTATATCAAGATTTATTCTATTTTGTCTATTTTGGTATGCGGGTGAGAATGGAAAATCAGTCACAATGGTCAAATATACAATCATATCGTCATGTATGCTATATTTATTATAATAAGCAATGTTGATTTCATGTTCGATCAGAGTGGTGGGCAATGTATATTCTTGCTCGAGGGTTTGGTGAGAGTCCATGAGGGTCCATGACCCAATATGGTAAGCTAGACAACAAGGCTTATTGTATTGAGTTTTATAAATATAAATATACATATATGCATATATACATATATATACATATAAATACATATATATGCATATATACACATACATATACATATAAATACATACAAACACACACACACACACATGTACATATATATATATACATACATATATATACACACACACACATAGATATAAATATATATCAAAGCACAAAAATACTACAGAGCAACAAACTAAGCCAAAAAAAACAACCCATCCCAACTATCACCAATCAACAATTGTGGGTTTTGGCATGTGGATGACTACTAGCTACATTGTTCCATACATTAAGTACAGTATAAAGGAACACCAATATTTCATCTCACACTTTATATACAATTGGATAAACAACAACTGCAATCAGAAGTATTGCAAGCACACACAAACCATACAATAAGCAATATCAAAACCAACTAGCATTCAAGAGACCAAACATCCAAACAACATTTTCCCTCAATTAACTGGTTGAGAAGGCTATGAATTAAAAGATTGTGTTTCCTATAATAATTCTTTGCTTTGGGATATGAAATATATTATAGCCAACGAAAGGTTTGAATTCCTAGCCTTCTCATTCAGGAAAATGAGGGAAAATTCAATCTGGATGTAAGTGCTCTTTCCACAAGGATTAAAACAATGAGGGCTCGTGGGAATTTTGGGTTATATTTTTTTAAAGGGAAGGCCATTTACCACCTTATCCTTGGTTTGTAGGAAGCTCAAAAATCAAAAAGTCTTGCAAGGATTCCAACCAAAGTACACACAAGAAAACTAACAACTAAGAATATAGAGGACAACATTCAACATAGGTTGTATAACAATGACTATTTGATTGAATTGCAACAATAATTAGTAAACAAAAACAATAAATTGAACATTATAGGTTTCAAAGTTAAAATCCATGGAAAAAAAATCTTGTAGAACCTCTTTCCACTTGCTTCAAACACATAGATTCTCGCCAACTTTCCTTCATAAAAATAGTCAAAATATTATCACAAATGACACTTTTCTTTTTCATTTCCAACCATATTCCCTTGCAAAAATCCCAAAATAACCTCCACCCACCTTTCTAGAAGGTGCACAAAGCTTAATCTGGCTTACACCCTCACAAAATCTTACCCTTGTTGGTCACAACTCTCATATCAGGTATAGCAATAGAATCTTATACCTCAAACAATAATGTCTTCATTGAAAATTTCCCCAACATTCATTTTGTTCCCCAAGGTGTTAAAGCGCAGCTGTTATTACGACGATCCCCAGTACATGCAAAGCATACAACAATTAATGTTGATGAAAACTAGCATTTAATTTCCCCATAGCCTCTATCCATGTGGGTCCAAAAAATTAAGCAATCTCATTCCTTGCTAAAGCGTACCCAACAACTACCCCACCACCTTTTTCACAGTTATCGAAAAGGAAAAAATTTGAGAAGCTGACAAAAATTCTAAGAAAAGTTAAAACCCACCTACCACCTTGGTCCTGATCATCGAAAGCCTTTCCCCAACATCGGGAAAGTTGGAAAACGGTGAGGCTATCAAAAATTTTGAGCAAAGTTGAGCTAAAAATAGTCGTATATATATAGGCTGTGCAATTTTTGTGAAGGTGGTTGAAGGATATCTTGTTTTTTTTGCATGCATTGATGGTTCCAAAAGGTGTGTGTTGCACACACACACACACACATATATATACATACATATACATATGTGTATGTACATACTATATATACTATACATATACATATATATACATATAGATATGTACATACAATACATGTTGTACACATATCTACATATACATATATAAATATACATATAGATATACATAGACATAAATATATCTATGTACATACTACAATATCTATACATACAATACATATACACATATATACATATATGTATGTACATATATATATACACATATATATACATATACATATATACACATATATATACATACACACATACATACAAAAAGATATGAACATTATATATATCCATGTAAATATACATGTATATATATACATATATACATACAAATCTACATATACATATATATATATATACACATAAGTTGTATATGGACCAACCTTTCACACAAAATCCTTTGCATAGGTCTATAACTATGAATTTCAGCATTGTATGGCAATGGTTACAATGGAATAAATAAGTTAATATTATGCAATCCATTCCACTGATGGCCACCTTAGGCTATATTGTTCCATTTTTGGCTTCCTTTTAAGCGTCTATAATTGCAACACAACAAAATTGTCGTGCTTTTGGATGTTATGGAACATATATACATGCATATACATACACATATCATCTGAGAGATATATAGATACATATACATATATTACACACATATATACATATATATATATATATATATACATATATACATATAAATAGATATATATGCATATATACACATACATATACATATAAGTACATATATATACACACACACATATACATATACATACAAATACATATAAATATATATCAAAGCACAGGAAAACTGCACAAGGAGAAACTAACCCAAAAAAACAACCCAGATTTGTGGCTTCCATTTACCGTCTATGCTTGCAACACAACAAAACAGTCAATGTTTTGGACGTTATATGGTGTGTGTAGGATCATCATGGGCCAAAAATTGGTGATATGATGGGTATGTGTGAAATATGTAAGCTAATGAATTTTTACTAAAATTGATGTTGAAATGAAAAGGATTTTTAAAGTAGATTCTTGGCTTTTCTTGAATATAAATTATGATTTACTTTGAATTTAATAAATAATTATTATTCATTTTGTGTTGAATTATATTCGTCTTGATTGATAGGATGATTAGAAAAACATATATAGCTTTCAAAGCGGTATCACATTTTTAAATCAAAACATGCATCACATTAATACTTCACATACTATAATATTAAAATAAATAGTGTGAATTTCATAGAAGTTTTGACCAGAGTTAAAGGTGGTTAGACATATGAGTTTTTATAGTTTTAGAAGTTATAATAAAAAAATTCATAATTAATTGTTGGTGGAAAAAAAAATTACAAAAAAAGAAATTATGCATCACATGGGACATAGGTCCTTTACTTATATCTAAAATATTATAAAAAAAATATTATCATTTATTGTGGTTAAGAAGTTAGTGAGACAGGACACCTACTTCTTATTTTTCACAAATTTAAATACTACTACACTAAAATTTCAAATTTTTACCAAATATATATATTTTTTAAAAATAAACCTAGTAGTTTAGAAACTACTTCAATTTAGTACAGATTCTATTCTTACATATTTTTGAAAAAATATAGATAACTTATTCAAATTTTCATGTCAAGTTTCTTAACTCTGATTTTTCTAAATTTTTCACCACTTAAGGGCTTATTTTTTCCATGATGATCCAACACATACCCATATGTACATATACATATACATATATATGCATATATATATATATACACACACACATATATATGCATAGATATATGTAACGCCCACCACGAAACCCTAGAGAATGCCACACACAAATAGAAGCGGATAATTTTTTTTCTTAAAAGTGTTATTAAGCAGGTAAAGAAAACTACACTTACACATACATTCTCTAAGGTACGTGACGACGCTTACTTACAATACCCATTACTAACAAAAGTTACTAAACATAACTTATATTTATTACTCATGAATTAAAGATCATACATCCAAAACATTAAAATACATCATTTAAGCTATAAAGTACAATTATGAATCCATTCACGCATTACATTTATTTAATATTACAATTACAACTCTCATTTTCAAATGAGATAGTTTATACAAAAGTAACATAAGAGAAGTACAAATTCATTGATACACGCGAGCTCTCAAAACATGAAGTACCTGCCATCATGAACAAGAACTGGGAACCCAACGGTGTAAGGTGCACCTTCCACCCAACCATGTGGTACCCGAAGGAACAACCACCATGCTAGGATATAGTAAAAGAGCTTCCTAGGCAAAAATTACAACCTTTAGACATAGGAAAAAACAATATTAAACTACACAGTTACAAAACTTACAAAATAGTTACAATACTTCTAGACAACAATGATCAACTGCACAATACAACAGACTGACTGACTTACGGTTGTCATAGGAGGAGTGTCATCACAAAGTTGCATGGTTTACCATGGAAAATATTCCTAGGCTACGGCCCCCATCTTGGGTTACCTTGGTGACCTCTTACAAAACCTGGCCCCACATGCAATCCAATGTGGAATTGATTATCTTTCAAAGAAACAAGATATCGATCTCACAATTCTAGGCCTTCTCATCTCATCCCAAGTCTTTACTAGCCCTTAAGTCCATGAGCGAGGAACTTAAAATAAGTTAAGTGTTTAAACTACCCTTTTTCCCCTAACACATTTAATTAAGTTATCACTTATTAATCTAACTTTACATGAGTTACCCTGACACCACTTTGTGTGTCAGCCCTCATGAAAAGACACTCCCCTATTAACAACCTAAGGGATCAATTCCACTAACATAGGGTAAACCAGGTGCACATAACCAATTACAAATACCAACTAATAACAATGTACAACACAACCTATTCATAGAACCAGGTGACCATACTTGATAAAATACCACATGCACTACCCAAGTTATTTCAAAGCTAAACCAACATAAGTTACAATCCCCATCTCAAGGAAACATATCTGGAAGTCTTACATAAAAAAATAACTTAATTTACCCAACAACGAGAATGAGACAAAACACAACCTTAAAAGAACAATTTTAGGTAACATATTAATCTATCTTTATGGTTTCCTAAATCCAAATAATTCAATAATACATCGTTTAAAAATACCCAAAGTAAATAAAATAACATTTGCAAAATTAAGGAATTTTAAAACTAATAGTTTAATTCCATTCACAATTTAAATAAGGAACTAATCCAATTGCTTTACTTCAAATTTTCTCAATTACAACTAATGATAAGAGTCAAAATTTTTTTTAAATAAAATCATTTTATTATAAAATCAACATTATAATAAAATAATCTTAAAATCATTATAATATAAATATATATATTAAAACATATATATATACTATATATACTAACGTATATATACAATTATATATATACATATTTAAATATATATTTATAAAATCAATTCAAATTTAAATCATTTAATATAACTCAAATATTTGCCAAATAAATATGCAAATAAATATATACATATTTATATAATATATATATATATATATATATATATATATATATTATATATTAAAATAATATATTAAATATATATTCATATATTTATAAATTATAAAAACATATATATATATATTTATTTATATTTATATAATATATATTATTATATATATTATAAATTATATATATAATATATATATATATAATTTATAATATAAATAAAAACATTTAAAATTTGATAAAAGTGCAGCATACTTCCAAGCCTGTGGCATGACATAGGTCATAGCATGTGGGTTAAGGTTACTGCCACTTCCTCCCCGTGGGTCAAGGCCTATGTGCAATGCTAGGCGTCACACCCATTTTGCCTCCCTCTGGTAGCTATAGTTCAACCCACAAGATTTTAATTAAAATCTATTTTTTTTTCTTCAAAATAAAAATCCCTTATTTCTGATGAATTTCTAGAAATTCATTTTTTTAAAATTTTTTTAATAGAAACTTTTATTTTATATAAAAAAAAAAAATTAACAGCCAGATTAAAAGCATTCTAAATTTTATATATATTGTATGTATATAGACACACACACACACACACACACACACACACACACACACACATATATATCTAAAAATACTTCCAACCAACAATCCAATTGGACAAAATTGAAAGAATAATTTACAGAAAAAGGGAAAATTTCAAAGCAAATTCAGAAATTTTTATTTCTAAATTACAATGGAAGATCTCAAATCTACTTACAAAGATTCACAAAATTTTCTGTTGTTTTGTCTTTCAATTTTCTACTATTAAAATTTGTTTCCCTACAAAGATCTAGGGTTTTTCTTAATTTTTTTTTTCTAAAAAGGTTTTCAACAATTCACAACAATCCTTTCAAAATTTAAAATCCAAAACTTCTAAACAATAAAGCAATAAAGAACCTATGTTATGAAGTCTGAAGAAATACAATTTGATGTTGAGCTTCCTTGCCAAATCCAAAATTCCAGAACCTCTCCCAAAATATCCACTTCCAAACCAAAAAATGTGTAATTACAAAGCCAAATCTTTCTTCATTTTAATAGTCCAAAAATTTCAAAAAATAAAATATCTCCAATTAATTTTCCTCAACTTTAGTCAAATTTCAAAAAATATCCTCTCAACCACCATAGTTATTTCCCCCTTATGCATTTTCAAGATATTTTGCTTTTAAATAATTTAAAACAAAATTTCATTTCAACTAAATTTAAATCTTTTAATTTATGCACTTTACAAAACAACTTTAATTATTTAATCTATTCACTCAACAAAATAAGTTTAATTAATTAATTTATTTACTCAACAAAATAAATTTAATTAATTAGTTTATTTACTTAATAAAATAAATTTAACCATGAGGATTAAATTACCTTACCACATAAATGAAATTCAATTAATTAATTTGTCCATTTAATAAGATAAATTTAATCAATAGATTAAATTACCTTACTAATTGAATAAATTTAAATTAACTAAATTAAATAACAATTTTAATCTAAAATACATAAAACAATCCACTTAAATATTAATTCCCACATATAATTTCCACCAATAATAAATTATCAAAACATCAAAGACTACATGACCCAACAACAAACCAAACACAAACTGATGACACACTATGACAAGGTTGTGGTTTGACAAGGGAACCCTATTACTATCCCCCAATCAACAATACTGTTGGGATATGGACATGCTCAGACCTATGAAGCCAGGTGGAGATGATGTCTTGTACCTGCAGTACTACAATAAAGACGAATCTCATACATGTATAAAACATAACAATCACACCATGAAGAGAAATCATAGAATCACAAGGCGCTCACATGCGAGTGATGTAATCTCGTCCCCTTCACTAATATAGTCACATCAAGACTGACCAAAATTAAAGCATCATTAATCAACAGATAAGCATCTATCACTATTAACAACTATTCTAATCAAAAGCATAACATGACACATAACATCCATATAGTGCATCATCTCATCACAGTATAACATTCTCATTGCTCTAAAGCCAGCGATCATAAAACCATAACAAGGTATCTGAGTTTGTCAAAATAAACACACTATCTAATAGCATAGAAAACTAGAGGGGTGCTACAATATATATATACATATTAATACATATATATCCATATATACACATAATTATAAATATACAGACATAAATATACAAACATATATACGTGTATATATATAGTTTCTTCGCAGCAATATTGTTTGATTTATGGTTCGGCTTGTGCACGGATGTTTTTTGTATGGATTTCTCACAATGATTTTTAGTGTTTTGCACCTCTGGCCATCTAGGTGACTACTAATAACAATATTGTTTTGTTTACATCTTTTGTTTTGTGGGGATGGTTGCAATGCAATAAATTAGTTAATGTTATGTAGTTCATGTTGCTTTGCGTCAGGCATTGTTCACTGTTCCCATCTACCCTACACTACTCTGTTTCATTTATGGATTCCATTTACAACACCAGCCCTTGCATTGTTGGTTTTCATCTCATCTAGGCTATGAATACATACATATGTTTGTAAAACAAATTTCTATGTAGTTATCGAGAATATATTGTTAGATGGCATTCGTTCGGTTTATGTTGTTGTTAAACATAGCTGTGAGTGAGGATGGAAAGCTTCTGTAAAGGTGCAAGTACATTCATCGGTTGTGGAATCTTTATGAAGGTGCTTGGGTGTTATCTTGTGTTTTTAATGCAATAAAATAGTTAATATTATGTAGTTCATGTTGCTTTGCATGAGGCATTGTTCACTTTTGTCAGCTGCCTTACACTATATTGTTCAATTTATGGCTTCCATTTTCCACAACATCGCTTGTCTTGTTCTTCCTCATTCTAGTTAGCCTATGTATACATACGCACGTTTGTGGAACGAATGCCAATGTAGTTATCCGGAATGTATTGTTTGGTGTCATTCTAAGGGTCTATTGACTATTTTATTCCATTACAACCATAACTAGAAACCAAAAGCCATAAATCAAAAAACATCACAGTACCAAATCCATGCAAAACCAAAGACTTGGGAAAAATGACAACGGGCTTATAATACCTATCATTTTAGAGACACGAATGATAAATATTGGCCTCGTATGTAACCCTTTGAGTATAACCATACGTGGTCGAAGTCCTCTAGTTAGAAAGGTCAATAATCCTCCTCAACTATCTGTAGCCAAACTTCACTTACCCGTATCTACAAGTCAATTCATAGACAACTTCACGTTTGACATAACTGACGTCTATAGTAGTAGTGATGATGAGGATCCCATAACCAACCTACGTAGGCTCTTCAAGGATACCACCCTTCTCATGATTAGAACCTTATCCTTTGAGTCAGACCATCAAAATCATGAAATCTGGCTAGTTTACCCCCAACTCATCGATTATGACCAAGGACCACTAATTCTTGACACATTCAAAAATGATAAGGTACTCTCAGAATTCATAGGACTATGGGATAATATTCCATGTGGGGATCACAAAGCAGAATTCATCATTGAGCTAGATACAAATGCATACTATGGGAAATGATTGAATCCCTCATTCGCAAAAGTGAAAAATTAAGAATAATATCTAAGTCTTTGAGTGAAAAACACAATGTGGCACTCTCTGACCTAAAAAAAGTTAAAAGCAAAGGACGATCCAATGGTGAAAACATCTCTAAGGCATCTAAGGATGGGGGATCTTAATCTTCCTTCAAAGCTCATCAAGAAAAAATCCCAGAGTTCCAGTACAATCCAAATAATCTAGGAACAGAGAGACCCTACATGGCCCATTCTTTATGGAATAGCCATTATCAAAGAAAAAAAAAAAAGCAAAGAACCTGAAATTTTGGCTGAGAGAGAGAGAGAGACAAGTTAAATTTGCATGAGCTACATGTTGACATGCTGTGGCTTTGATCTGAAATTAAAGTTCATCACCTAGCAGTATACTCTAAAGCAAAGCCCGTTAGACAAAAGCTCAAGAAAATGCACCCTCACATCGCCCTGCTAATCAAAATGGAAATAAAGAAGCTATTAGATGCAGGATTCATTCGACCAATAGACCATCCAGAATGGGTGTCAATCTTGGTTCCCGCCTCAAACTCGATGGGGCATCGTAATCTACACATTTTAGAGACTTGAGCAAGGCCTCGTCCAAAAGATGATTTCCCATTGCCTTAACATTGATACATGATTGTAGACATCATGGCGTGATAAGAAATTCTTTCCTTACGGACTAGGATAACCGGGGATAATGATTGCTTTAGAAGACCAACACAAAAATAGCCTTCACTTGTCCATGGAGGACTTACTGTTGGAATATGATGCCATTCATCTTGAAGAATGCAGGAGCAACATACCAAAGATCCATGATGTTAATCTTCCATGACATGATCCATAAAATTGTCAAAGATTATGTCGATGACATACTAGCCAAATCCAAAAAGAGGAAGGATCACATAGCAACCTTAAGTGCCATTTTTGATAGGCTAGAGGAATACAAGGTCAGATTAAACCCAAAGAAGTGTGTCTTCAATGTACAATCAGGAAATTTTCTAGGACACATAATATCAATGAGAGGTATTGAGGTAGACCTTGCTACAGTAAAGCAATCCTTGAGATGGAGGCACCTAAAACATCAAACAATTGAGAGGTCTCCCAAGTCAGCGCTTTAGTCCATCTTAAAGGTTCATAGCATAGTTAGTAGATAAATATAATCCATACTCTCACCTACTCACAAGGAGTAGCCATAAATGGGATAACAAGTATGAAGAGGCCTTCAATAAGATCAAAGAATATCTACTTACACCACTAGTCCTAATGCCACCAATCCCAAGAAAGCCATTAATTCTCTATGTGTAAGCAAAAAAAACAACACTTGGAGCTCTTCTAGCTCAACATGACAAAAATGGAACATAAAGGGCCATCTATTATATCAACAAAACAATGGTTGGGCATGAGTTAAATTAATCATTCATTGAGAAAGCATGTCTAGCAGTAGTGTTTGCTTCACAGAAATTTAGAAATTACATGCTGGCACACAAAATAAAACTCATTGCCAAAATTAATCCCCTCAAGTACTTACTATCAAAATCAATGCTCACTAGAAGGATGGATAAATGGGTCATGATACTATCAGAGTATGACATTGAATATGTTGAGTGGAAAGCAATTAAAGGCCAAGTCATCACAAATTAGCTTGTAGAAGCACCAATATATTCAGAGAATCCTCTCATCTCAGTGTTTCTAGACAAATCAATCTTCAATATTAACATAGCTAACCACTAGAAACTTTACTTTGATGGTTCATACACACAACATGGATCGAGAGTCAGTTTATTCTTTATCACCCCACAAGGGAACTACATACTTAGATCATATAAATTGGCATTCCCCTACACCAACAACATTGCAGAATACGTGGCTTTAACCATAGGTCTCAGAATAGCAATGCAGTGGCACACCATGGCCCTAAGAGTATACGAAGACTCTTAGTTGATAATAAACCAAGTGAACGGTGAGTACCAAACTAAGGATGATAAGCTCACTCCATACAAGAAACTGGTGGAGACTCTAAAGGAATCCTTTATCGAGATCACATTTGAGTAGATACCCAAAGCCAACAAAAAAGTAACAGACACCATGGTAATGATTGGATCCTTACTGGACATCCCTCATAATGTCCAAAAATATGAATTCTTGGTAGAATAGCTTCTCGTACCCACATTCGAGGTACCCAAATCAAAATTTGTGTGTGAAATCATTGGTCCTGATGATCCCTGGTACCATGACATTTATACCTACCTGTGAATAGGAGCCCTACCTACTGACTTACTCTCAACCTTAAAATGAACCTTTTTCAAAAAGGCATCCCAATTCATCATCCTCAAAGATACCATGTATCGTAGGAGCATAGAAGGAACCTTACTGCACTGTTTAAATGTTGAGGAGGCATTGACTGCTTTAACTGAGGTGCATAACAACATCTATGGTTCACACTCGAGTGGAATGACCCTAGCTAAGAAATTACTGAGGATGGGGTATTATTGGCTTACAATGGAAAGAGAGGCACATGACTACATCAGAAGGTGTCTACAATGTCAATAGCATGGGGACCTCATCCATGCTCCAGCTCAAGAACTTCATTTCATCATCACACCATGGCCCTTTTCGTAGTGGGGACTCCATCTCATTGGAAAAATCACTCCCACTTCATCTAATGGCCAAAATTTCATCATAACAACCACTAAGTACTTTACCAATTGGGTGGAAGCCATACCCATAACATATATAACTGAGAAACAGATATCAAAGTTCATCCTAAACGGTCTCATTTACTGCTATGGTTTCCCACAAGCCATTATCTCAGATAATGGGACACCATTTAAGAATTAGGATGTTTGTGACCCGTGTGAAAAATTCAAAATCCAACATCGCTTCCCCACCCCATACTATCCCCAAGGCAATGGCCAAGAAAAAGCCACAAATAAAGCCATTTTAAAGATCCTTAAGAAAATAGTCAACGATGCAGGTCGTGACTGGAATTTGCAGCTCAATCCCACCCTTTGGGCCTATCGAACTAGCATCCGCACACCCCCCAGCGCCACCCCCTTCTCCCTAGTCTACGGATCAGAAGCAGTACTCCCCATTGAGATCAAGCTCCTGTCACTAAGAATATCACTACAAAACCTCATCATGGATGAACAGTACCGAGTATCAAGACTAAATGAGTTGGAGCTATTGGATAAGTAGCGTATAGACGCTTTAAATCATTTGAAAGTCTACCAAAATAGACTGAAGAGGAGCTATAACAAGAAAATCAAAAGTAGGACTTTCCAATTCAGAGAATTAGTACTAAAGGAGAATCAGAAAAATTTACCAAATCCAAATAGCAAAAGAAAATTTGAACCCAATTGGTTGGGACCATTTGTTATCACAACAAGCTATAAGTTAGGGGCATATCAGTTATCAACACCTGAAGGGGAACCTCTACAAGAGCCCATGAACAACTCTCATCTCAAAAAGTTTTATTCCCAATCTTTCAAGGTATAGAACCCAAAAAATTAAAAAAATTAAAAATTGTCATGAAGAAACAGTTACCTTGGTGAAAACTTGGCAAAATGTGCATCTTGGTGACAACAAAAAAAATTAAAAAGCAAAAAAATCCAAAAAAAAATTAGAAAAAGGATAAAAAAAATAGTAAAGAGAAAAATCATCCTCTAGTGAAAACCACTTGGGTGGCACTTTGGACAATTACCTTGGTGAAAACCTAGCAAATAGGTGCCTTGTGTAAATAAGCATGTTCCATCCATTAGGATCTTCAGGACTTGTTTTTCATCATCCATCCATTATGTTTCCATCATCCATCGCATTCAGATCCCCATCCATCACTCATCCACCTGCATCCACACAATAGCTTGGTCTTGTGTTCATATCATAATCACTCCTAGTACTTCTCGACCCACCCTCAAGGTCAGTTTGTCTTGCCTTTATCAGAGTATTCTATTGCATCATGCTGGGGGCATGTTCTCATTAGATTGGAGTCATGTATATTCTTGAAATTAGAAAATCAGAAAATTCAAAAACATCAAAAAATCATAAAATGCAAAGACATCAGAAAATCATAAAATCCAAAAACATCATAAAATTAGAAGATCACCAAAATCCAAAAACATTCAAAATGTATCAAAATCCAAAAACAGGTCAAAAAGTCAAAAAAAAGTCATCTTGTCAAACTACGGGTCTCTAAGCCTTGAAAATAGGCAAGGTTGATCTATGATCATCACCCAAGACACTTAGGTTAGTCCTTTAGGAGTCCATCATAATAAATTGACATTTCATTATGTATATCAGTTAAGTTGTCAGTCGAACTACATGGTCTCTGCATGTATAATGTAGGCAAGGCTAATTTGTTGATCAGCCCCTGAGGCCCTTAGGATAGGTCCTTAAGTTAGTCTCTTGGTCAAAATATTAGAAAAAGCCAAAACATTTGAAAATAAAAAATTAAAACATTTTAAAATCTCAAAAAATACCAAAAATAGCCTCAAAACATTGCAAAACTCCAAAAAAATCTAAATATTTGAAAACATCCATCCATCCCATTTCACTTGCACCCATAATAAACGATCGTCATCCTCAGCCTTCGCTAAAACAATAAGAAATAATTCTAGCAAGTGGAAAGTACAAACTCAAAATGTCAAGTCTTAGGTTTAAGTCAGTACATAAACAAGATGGTCAACTCTTTGTGTTGATAGCCTATCATCCAATTAGTCCCAAATCAATCATCTGATAACATCATGTCCTAGGATGTATCCTTCCTACAATGGGCATTATTTATTAGAAAGAACACTTTGGATAAATGAAATGACATGCCACCATCCACTAACATGTTCTAGGATGTATCCTTCCTACAATGGGCATTATCTTTTGGCAATAGTTTTAGTTCTTATCCTTAAAAACACATTTCCTTTTGGTTAGTGGTATTGAAGAACATTAGCTTGTTTGTTTACTTTATCTTTTTCTTTTGACTTATCTCTTTTTACTCATTCTAATAACCTCTCAATGATGTCCAAACAAATGGATTTAGAAAGATAGGAATGGAGCAATGATCATTATCTTTTGTTTGCTATGCTTGTTGGACATTCTCGTAATATAACTTGGTGAATAATTGCTTTGTTAGATATGTATGGATGGTGTTTTGGGCACCTTGTTGACTATTGCATTTATAGGTTATACCTTTCTATGTTTTGGTACGAGATGTTTGAAACTTATGAAGTACATCCTAGCAAGGTTTTTGTATGTTAGTTGTGAACATGACTACTCCTATCTATTTGTTGAGTCAAAGTCCATCACCATTTTAATTGAATAACCTTAATTTAATTAAATCTAACATTTCATCCTTTAATTAAATAGATTCACTTTATTTAATTAAATCATTACCTCATTTGATTAAATAGATCAATTTTTAATCAAATCCTAACATTCCATCTTTTGATTAAATTAATCATCTCCTAAGTTCATCTCCTTTAAATTGAATAATTAACCTTTATCTTACATCATCCTTTTAATAAATAAATCAAACTTTATTTAATTAAATCTCAAAATTCATATTCCTCCTTTTTTATTTAAATAAATCCAAGTATCTAAGTCAAATGGGTCAAATTATCTAATCATCATCTTAACTTAATCAAACCATGATTAAATCTGAATCACCCATCACATCCTCTAGTTTTTTCCCACTTGCACAAATAAAAAATTTTAATTCATTTATAAAATCCTCATTTTCCCTGAACAAGGCATCTTTGAAGAATATTCCCTCAAGTTTGAATTTTGAAACAAGTTGACTTGTCCCTTCCAACATGGCATTAACTCCACTCTTACATGTCCCCCACTTGGCATTTAATTCCCTTTTTCTCCCTCCAACAAGCCAAATTTTAATTTGAAAAGGCCAACTAATCTCATTTATTGACACATTGACAGAAACTTGCACATCCTCTATCCACTCACATTTGGACAAGTGGCTCCTTCCTATTGGCTAAATCTTTTTCCCACATTGTTCTCTTTTGGGCATTCTTCCAACTTGAGATTCTATATATAGATGGCTCATTCTTCATTTCTATCATCCACAATCTTCATGCAAAGTTACTCTCTTCAATTGAGAGCTAATTTTTTCCATTTCATAGCATCTTCAACAATCTTCATCATTTGAGCTTTTCAAGGGTTGGGAAAGGGTCACTTTTCACTACAAAGTGACACCAATCCATTATGGAATAGTTATATGTCTTTTGATCATCTTTGTTATTTTTTTGCATTTTGGAGCATGATATGTTATTTCATAGGATCATTTAACAAGTTTGCATATAACTAACCCATGAAAGAGAGTTTAGAGTGTGTGCAGATTTGTAGGGTGTTCACACACACACACACACACACACACACACATACATACATATATATATGTATACAATACATCAACCCATCCACAAATTCAATTTGTCAGCTCTACTTATTGTTCCTTTAGATAGTAGGTTTTGAGGGTTTTAACATTGGTGTGATGCAAAATATATATATGCATACATACATACATACATACATACATACATACATATTTACATATGTATATATATATATATATATATATATTATGTATTGTCTTTATCCATATATACATATATAAACAAATTTATTAACATTTATTAGCCCATAGGCTACTTTGTTTGGAGTTGGTGTTGGGATGTTCGTCAAATTTACATACATTACTTGTCTTGTGTGAATATGTATCGAGTGCTATAGAGAAATAGGGAAAGTGTTAAAGAGACAGTACTAAAGCATATACACATGTCTTTATGCACATCCTATTATAGCACAAAGGGGGCGGGCAAAGTCTACTTTCATGAAGTTGTATATTATCAAGAGAGCCATTGTGGTATTGGTTTGATAGGAGGCTATTATTAAATACACACACACACACATATATGTATACATATATATATGCATATATATATTTATGCATATATATATATATGCATATATATATATATGCATATATATATACATACCTATACATACATACATACATACATATATATACATATGTAGACACACACACACATATATATATGCATACATACATATATACATATATATGCATATATATATATATATACATACATACATACATACATACATACATACATATACATATGTAGACACATATATACTCTCTGCGTCTTTCCTGCCATACACATGTTGTGGTTTTCATTTTCAAGAAAGCTTGTGGGCTTATACTCTTTTATACATGGTTGTTTTGCAGCCAACCATTTTTTTTATGGAAGAAAGAAAGAGAATGATAATCTCTTTCAAATCTTGAAAATGGCTATGCACACAGAGAACCCAAACAATAGATGAAGAGAAAACAAATAACTAAGCCTAACCATATGTTTTGTAGATCATCTATGGAAAGCACCCATGTAAAAATCAGTATAACCCCACAAGATTCATTCAAAATTCGAGCTACATCACCACAAATAGAAAAATTGTAAAATACCTGCTAGAATAATATTGGATAGAACATAAACAGATCATGTTCACGGCTCAACTGACAAAATCCCATCGAAAACTTCAAAAAAATAACAAACACTCTGCATATCTATATATTTCCAATTTCTCCATCCATAGAAAACCATAATGATGGACATCCATGGAGAATGACTTACAGATTCCAGAGAAAAAGAGTTCTAACATAAACAATAAATAAACTATTTATACAAAATACCCAAATAAAATGACCTACATATTGTGCAGCGCCATAGTTTTCAAACCCTCCAATCTGCCATAAAATGGAGCAAGGGCAAATGATTTGATTTTTATAATAGTCCACTATCAAGACAACAACACAATGGCTCTTTTAATAATGCAACTTAATCAATATACTTCCTCACACATTACACAAAATCCAAGCTACATTAAGTGGAATTCAATATTATAGAGAAATAAAAAAATTGTAACACAACATACATACATACGTACATATATATACATATGTAAGACACATATATATACTCTGTGTCTTTCCTGCCATACACATGTTGTGGTTTTCATTTTTAAGAAAGCTTTTTGACTTATACTCTTTTATACATGGTTTTTTTGCACCCAACCATTTTTGTTTACAAAAGAAAGAAAGAGAATGATAATCTCTTTCAAATCTCAAAAATGGCTATACACATAGAGAACCCAAACAATAGATGAAGAGAAAACAAATAACTAACCCTAACCATATTTTTTCAAATTATCTATGCAAAGCACCCATGTAAAAATTAGTATAACCCCACAAGCTTAATTGAAAATTTGAGCTACATCACCACAAATAGACAAATTGTAAAATACCTGCAAGAATAATACTGGACAAAACATAAACAAATCTTGTTCATGGCTTAGCTGACTGAAATCCCATTAGAAACTTCAAACAAATAACAAACACTCTGCATATCTATATATTTGCATATCTATATATTTCCAATTTCTCCATCCATAGAAAACCATAACAATAGACATCCATGGAGAACGACTTACATATTCTAGAGATAAAGAGTTCTAACATAAACAATAAATAAACCATTTATACAAAACACCCAAATAAAACAACCTACATATTGCACATCACCATAGTTTTCAAACCCTCCAATTTGCCATAAAATGGAGCAAAGGCTGACAATTTGATTTTTATAATAATCCACTATCAAACCAATAGCACAATGGCTCTTTTGATAATGCAACTTAATCAATATACTTCCTCACACATTACACACAAAATCTGAGCTACATTCGATGGAATTCAATATTAGAAAGAAACAAAAAAATTGTAACACAGCTAGTACAAAACAAATACTATTCAAGGCTCAACTAACGAAAATCCCATCAGAAACTCCAAAAAAATAACAAAACAAATACTATTCAACGCTTGTATGACAAAAAAATCTTGTAGGAAACTTCAAACACAACAAAAAAAAATCCCATCAAAAATTTCAAACAAATAACAAAAAATAAACAAATCTTGTTGACGGCTCCGCTGACAAAAATCCCATTGGAAACTTCAAACAAATAACAAACACTCTACATATCTATATATTTGCATATATATATATATATATATTTCCAATTTCTCCATCCATACAAAACCATAATGGCAGATATCCATGGAGAATGACTTATAGATTTTAGAGAAGAGTTCTAATATAAACAATAAATAAACCATTTATACAAAACACCCAAGTAAAACAACCTACATATTGAGTAGTGCCACAGTTTTAAAACCCTCCAATATGCCATAAAATGGAGCAGAGGTCAAAGATTTTATTTTTACAATAGTCCACTATGAAACCTACAACATAATGGCTCTTTCAATAATGCAACTTAATCAATATACTTCACCACACATTATGAACAAAATCTGAGCTACATTCGATGGAATTCAATATTATAGAGAAACAAAGAAATTGTAACACACCTATTACATAACAAATACTATTCAAGACTCGGTTGAGGAAAATCCCATTGAAAACTTCAAAAAAATAACAAACCCTTTGCATATCCATACATATAATCACTCCTATCTTAATCTGCAATTGGGCAATAAAATTACCAACCCTAACCATTTTAATGAAAGAACCTAGATATACAAAACACACATCTAAAATGACTTACAGATTGTGGAGAATGACAGCTTTAAAACCCTCCAATCTGGCACAGAAACGATGAATCTTACAATAGTCTATTGTCAACCTAACACCACATGACTCTTTTGAAAATGCAACTTAATCAATATACTTGCTCACACTTTATGCAACACATCAATATTCAAACCCTCAAACTTGCTATAAAAATGAACAATAATCACAAAATGAAAGACATACACAATAAATTCAACTTTGCTAAAAAAACCCATGCAAACCGACTTACTGATTCTACAACTCAACAATTTTAAAACCCTCAACCCTGCTAAAAAATGGAGTTGAACATGGCGAATTTAACAATAGTCTACTATCAAACCAACACCACAATGGCTCTTTTGAAAATACAACTTCATCAAAGTATACTCTTCCACATGCCAACATTCAATATTGCATTTACTTCATCTGCTGCCATCGTGCAATGACAAGGAACATTAGGCCTCACACGAACAAACGCTTGCCATTCACATTCCCCGTATCCAACACACCATTATCGGCTGCCACCAACCCATGTAATTACCAATTCCCACGTCACCATGCCCAAAAAAATGATGGCCTCCCCACCGCCCGACAGACCCCCATCGCCGACAACTTGAATTCATGCTTGGGCTGACAAAAATCTCAGTGGAAATTCAAACAAAATAGCCTATTGGCTAATTATTTATATATATGAAATACAACTTTCAATTTAATTTTCTTGAAAATATATCATTATAAATAAAATATATATTATATTTAAACTAATTGAATTTACCATATATAACTATATATAATATGATAAATTTTATAATTATAAAATAACATAAAATTTGGATGTAAATAAATGTGATTCATATAAATTAATTTATTATAATTTTAGTAGATATATCTCAATATATATTTATATTAATATATCTATCTTTTAAAAAATTTATGTACAAGACATCAAGAAGCATCTTTCTTAGGACATATATTTAAAAAAAAAAAGAAGAGGTGATCTAAAAAAAATCATGATATATAAATGAAATTGAATCATCAAAAAGAATATTTTTTCACTTTTTTTACATAGAGTTTTCAAAACATAGATATACTTAATTATATGAAATATAAAACTAATAATCAAAAAATATCACATAGTGATGATCTCATTAATTTTAAAACACATTAGAATGTGTTTATATTTTGATTCATCTCTCAATCTCACATCAAATTCTTTAAAATCAATTAAAAATTTATTGTAGATGAAAAAAATAAAATTAAAACAACTTTATATTCTCAATTATTTATAAATATCAAACAATAGAAAAAATGAAAAAAAAAAGCAATTAAAATTATATTATTTTAAAAAATAAAATTATAATAACCTTAATATATTTTTAAATACACATTACAATAATCATAAAAATTATTTACATCCCATCAAATTAACCCATAGATTATAACAAACCAAATCTATCAATCTTTTAAAAATTTCCTAGTTGGCATCTCCCATACAATCACTATTGATATATTAGAAGTCATTCGTGAAACCTTCCAGCTCCTAAGCAAAACCCATACTCTCATCTCTTGAGTAAAAAGTTAACAAAATTGTGAAAGTATTAGTCTGAATCATCACTCTCTGATTAAAGATTTACATCAAATGAAGGGTTCTTGAGATGTGAGGGCATGAATACATCTATGGATCCTTCTATCATTTGTACCACTTCTTCCATGGAAGGCCTGAAGTAACTATTACCTTGAATGCAACAAAATGCCACTTTCACGAGAAATTCCACTCGTTGAAGATCAACCTCACTGCCAAGCCTAGGATCCGGCACACTCCTAGTATTTCCTTGCACCATCTCCTTGAAGGACTAGCCATGATAATATTTCTTACTGGGGCTGGTAGTGGGAACCAATTTTTTCCTTCCACTAACGAGCTCCAACAATATTTGGCCATAGTTGTACACATTTGCTTTCACAATGATGAGCACATCATTGATCCGCTCTGGTGCCAAATAGCCTCTTGTTCCTTTCATAACTATTAGTGTGTAGCTCTGTTCCCTTGACATGAGCTTTTCCAGTCCAAATTCAGATATTTTGGGAACCAACTCAGTGTCCAAGAGGATATTCTGGGGCTTCAAATCACAGTGCACAATACATGATCAACAATAGTCATGACAATAATTCATTCCCATCGTGATGCCAACAACATTGTTTTAAGTGTGCAGGCCATGGAAGGATAGATGTAGTGCTAAAGACATGCTTGTTTAGAGACCCATTCTCCATATACTTGTACACTAACAGTCTACAGTGATTCCCCTCACTATAAAATCCAATGAGGCGTACCAAGTTTACATGGTGAATAGAGCCAATGGTCATCACCTCTGCTTCAAACCCCTTTTCACCCTTCTTTGATCTATCCAACATCTTCATAGCCACAAGAGTATTGTTTCTGAGCTTTCCTTTATAAATAGAACTAGATCCTCCTCAGAGTCCTATAGCTAAATCTTCATAGCCACAAGAGTATTGTTTCCAGTTGCTCTTTTCAGAGTCCTATAGCTAAATCTTCTAGGACCTCTACATAAAGAGAAGGTCGACGACATCGCCTTTCATTGCTTCTCAAATATCTTCCACAACCCAACACCCAATATAAAAATTCCTAAAGGAAACAAGATAGATAAAAATCAATCCATTTGGGTTTTCTTTTGTGCTTGAGAGGATCTGGCAAGGGTGGATCAACAAAGTCTTGGAGGTAGAGAGTGAAGGTGGAATCCCAAGAAGTAACCCATGTTTTCCCATCCTAGCTATACATAACAGGAACTCCATTATCATTCAAAAACACCTTATTGACAACAGATGTATTCCCATAATAAAGAGAGTTCTAGTATGCAACGATTTGAGGCTTAGGGCCATCAAGAACAAGATTGAACCCTTTGCCCTGATCAAGTTCAACGTATAAGCATCCCTCACACACAGATGCTTTCATTGCAAAGTAAACACTTTTCATATTTGGTTCATACAAAGTAAGGCCATTATCTCTCTCCATCTGAAGAGTATAGCCGAAATACAAGATCACACGATTGTCTGGAGAAGACCATCTAGTGAAGCTTTGATTTAGTTTGATCTTTTGTCCTGGAACAAGAGTATTTGTGTCAAATTTTTAAAAAAAATGAAAGGCATAGAGCTGGTCTTATGTTTTCTAGCCAATCTAGAAATACAAAAATGTGGAATAAACTTGGAGACATGGAACTTTTCTTTCTATTCAATAACTAGAAATGAACAAAATAGGAAAGATTAAACTTAAACTACTGAAAGCTAATTCTAAGCTATAGACTTTAAACTTCTAGGAGCTTCATGATTGTCTCAACCAAACACACAACAAACTTCAGGAGCTACTAGGATCTCAACTGATAGGAGCTACTAGGAGCTCTTCACAAGTAATCACTGCTCACTCACAAAAAACAAACAGCTACTGCAATTCATGAGCTTTCAAAAGCTCACATAGAAAACATTCTTTGTCTATAGACTGTTGATGCACAAAAAATTCTTCAACTCTAACTAAGTCTTCTCTCAATTGATAGAATAAAAATTCCTTCATTCTTTTTGTATTCAACAGACATTCCCTCTCAAATTCAAAATCACCTACTGGCATTTAATTTGAATTCAAAAATTCCTAACTTCATTAATTCTTCTACAGTCTTCAGGTGCACGTCAGGAGCAAGTGAGGAAGGCAATCCCCAAAGCAATCTTTTAGTTGTAGGCATCGAATGCCCCTGATAGGTAGGTGGACAGGAAGAGACTCAGGACCATTTAATTTTCCAGCACTCCCCCTTGATCCTAAGTCGATGAAATGGGATCAATCCTAATCCAAATTAACAATGCCCAAACTAGTTCTCAAGTGCTTGAAACTGTCCTTATTCAAAGGCTTGGTGAATATGTCTGCTAGCTGTTGCTCAGACCTTCAAAATGTCATTTTAATTTCACCATTCTCAACCAATTCTCTGATAAAATGATACCTGATTTCAATGTGCTTGCTTCTTCCATGAAACATAGGATTTTTCGTCAAGGCTATCGATGAAACTTTTTCATAGAAAATTACTATTCCATCCTCTTGTTCTTCTCTTAAATCTACCAAGATTCTTCTTAGCCAAATAGCTTGACATGCTATTACATTTTCTGCTATATACTCAGCATTTGTTGTAGATAGGGAAATGATGGGTTGTTTCTTGGAAGCCCATGAGATGACTCTCAAACCCAAATGAAACACATAGCCCAATGTGCTCTTCCTATCATCCAAACTTCCTACCCAATCACTGTCTGTGTATCCAACCAGCCCAAAAATATTTGATGTTGTGTACAAAATGCCATATCCTTTGTTTCCTTTCACATATCTCAAGATTCTTTTACCCGCTTTCCAATGGGTGTCCCGTGGAGTCTCCATAAACTTGGAAATAAGACTCAAACTATGCATTATATTAGGCCTAGTTGTTGTTAAATACATTAAGCTTCCAACCAAACTCTTAAACAAGGTTGGATCCACATTGTTGATGCAATGTTCCTTGCTCAACTTCAGACCTGTGGTTGTTGGAGTTGGGGCAGGCTTGCTTTCAAGCATCCTAAATCTCTTCAAGATCTCATTTGCATATTTTTCTTGAGAGATAAATATATCATCATGCATTTTTTTTACTTCTATGCCTAGAAAATATATCAAGAGACCTAAATATGTCATTTCAAACTCTCTTTTCATGGCCTCTTTAAAATCAACAATGAGGAAATCATCATTCCCGATAAAAACTAAATCATTAACATACAAGACAACAATTAAAACTTTACCATTTGCTGCCTTGATGTAAAGAGTGGGCTCACCATCGCTTTTGTTAAAGCCATTGCTCATCATATATGAGTCAATCCTACTATACCATGCCTGTGGAGCTTGTTTCAGCCCATAAAGAGCTTTCTTCAGCCTATACACCTTGTGTTCTTGACCTAGAACTTCATATCTGAATGGCTGCTCCACATAAACTTCTTCTTCCAACACTCCAACTAGGAAGGCAGATTTCACATCCATTTGAAATACCTTCCAAATGTGTTGGGTTGCAATTGCTATGACTTCCTGCATGGTTTCCATACTTGAAATAGGGGAAAATGTCTCATTATAATCTCTTCCAAACTATTGTTTCTACCCCTTAACAACTAATCTTGCCTTGTGGTGGTCTATCCTTCCTTTGGCATTGCACTTGGTCTTGTAGACCCATTTCACCCCAATAACTTGTTTGTTGGGAGGAAAATTTGTTAACTCCCATGTGTTGTTCCTCTCTATTGCATCTATCTCCTCATCCATGGCCTCACACCATTTCTCCTCTTTCACACCTTCTTAAAAACAAACTAGATCACCATGAGAAAATAATGCAAAATTCAAACTCTCATCAAATTCTTCATCATACCTTTCATTTTGGCAGATCTCCCTTAGACTCTTGGTCTTCTTTGGCATTGGGGAGGCGAGAGTGGGGTCTGAACATTCACTACTATTGTTGTTGTGTTGAGCAGACAGGTTCAAGAGCTGTCGAGAGCTCTCAAGAGTTCTACTGATGATTTTAGGAGCTCTTCTGAAACCTTCAGGAGCTCTCAAGAGCTCTTTAGGATCCAATATTATGGTTATCTATGGCTACTTGTCTTTCTATCTGCTCACTTTAGGAGCTTTCAAGGGATCTTTAGGAGCTCAACTAGTACCTTCAGTAGCCAATCCTCTGATTGACTATCTTGTTGACTATCTTCCAGCTTTAGGAGCCATTAGGAGCCATCAGGAGCTTTCAAGAGCTCTCAAGAGCTCTTCAGGAGCTCATCCAATGCTTTTAGGAGCATCTGCAAACTTGTCTTGTTGAACTTCATGTTTAGTTTCTGCTTCTTTAGGAGCTGTTAGGAGCAATTCTGAGTAGTCAGAATCTACCACTCCATCCCATGACTTGTCTTCAAGGAACTCCATGTCCCTATTAATGACTATCTTTTTGGTCACTAGATTGTATAGCCGATAGGCTTTGGACTCTTCACTATAGCCCGTGAAAATTCATTTTTCACCCTTGTCATCCAATTTCTTCCTCTTTTCTTTAGGAACATGTGCATATGCTACACACCCAAACACTCTCAAGTGTTCAACCGTCCACTTGTGTCTTGTCCATGCTTCTTGAGGTATCTTGTCATGGACCACCTTTTTCAACTTCTATTTATCAGATAAACAACTATTGCTATAGCCTTTCCTCAATATTTAGTTGAGAGTCATTTTTCTTTCATCATGCTCCTTGCCATCTCCACAATGATTCGATTCTTTCTTTCATCCACTCTTTTTTACTGCGGAGTATAACTAGTTGTTAGCTCCTTCTTAATGCCATTTTGCTTGCAAAAATTCACAAACAAATTAGAGGTATACTCTCCTCCATGATCTGACCTTAGGACCTTAATCACATGTTCACTGTCCTTTTCATCCCGGGCCTTAAACAATAAAAATTTATCAAAATCTTTAGATTTATGTTGAAAAAAATAGACCCATGTCTTATGGCTATAATCATCAATGAAGGTCATAAACAATTTTCTTTTACCAACAGAAGTGATTTTCATAGGGCCTACCAAATCCATGTGCACCAGCTCCAATGGTGCTCTTGCCCTTGTAGAGTTTCTCGATTGAAAGGGCTGCCTATGTTGCTTGCCCAAAATGCAAGCCTCACATCTAACATTAGGTTCTACTATCCTTGGAAAACCATCAATCATTTTATTCTTGGAAAAAAGACTCAAACCAACATAGCCTAAATGTCCATACCTGATATGCCATAGCTTGGAGGGATCTTGAATGGTGGTCTTGAGCGCTACATGATGTACTATTGTACATTCTCCATTCATGAGAGGTGCAGAAATGGACTGAGATGAGAAACATGTGTCAATGTTCAATGGAAATATCTGATTCTTTGTCATTTGGACTGCTGCAAACACCTTTGTCCTCTCATTTATGTCACAAATGATGCATTGACCCTTCTCCATAAGCACTTTGTATACATTTTGGATCAGCTGACCAACACTCATAAGGTTGTGCTTTAACCCAGGAGCAAGAAATACATTTTGTATCTCCTTCTTACCTTGCTTGTTGTGGAACATAATAGATCCTCTTCCAACAACAGGAACTACTCCATTATTCCTCATTCTAATTTCACACTTTACATTTTTATCAATGAAACAAGAAGGACTTTCAATGATGAAGGTCATGGACTGGTTTCCTTCAGCCACATTCAAATCAGCCATATTTGCATTTTGTTTTGACTGATCACATTGCTTTGTCTAGCATTCACTTGCATAATGCCCGAACTTATGACAATAGTAGCATTCAACATTTCTCTTGTCATTTTTCATATTTGAACTATTGTTCTTCTTGCCTCTTCGGGAGTTGGTCTTAGAGCTTCTTGCTCGCTCTTGGTTGTTTGCTTGCATCGAGCTATCTTCTCCAGCATTTCCACATCTAGATATCCCTCTACTATGTATGGAGTTGTTTCTACCTCTCCCCCTTCCTCTTGTATTTGACTAAGCTTTAAAATTTTGCTCTTGGGAGGAACTTGTAGACCTATTTAGGCATTTCTCATGGGTTTGCAGAGAACCCATCAGCTCATCAACAGACAATGTTGTGAGGTCCTTTGCCTCTTCAATGGAAAACCCCACTACATCAAATTTTGGGTAAACTTCTGAGGAATTTCTCCACAATCCTCTGGTCATCAATGATCTCAACATTTACTCTCAACTAGTTTATCAAATAGAAGAGTCTTGTGTGGAAAACTAAGATGGACTCACTGTCCTTCATTTCAAGAGTCCCAAACTCTCTTTGAATCATTTAGAGCTTCACCAATAACAGGTTTGGAGGATTTCCCAAGCTTCCTTTGCATAGTTAGTTGCTGCTATTCTAGGAAAAATGGCCTCTGTCAAGGCTACTTCTATGAAACTCAATGCCTTAGCATCTTTTCTCCTTAACTCCTTCAACTGGTTCTTCTAGTTATTTGTGAGCACAACATATGTTGCTGGGTTAGTTACATCATTGAATCCATTGACCACAAACTCCCACAAATCATTGGCGACCATTATGGTCTTCATCTTCTTTACCCAAACATCATAGTTCTATCCATTAAAGGATGGTGGTTGCTGCCAGCTCTTTCCTTCATCTCCAACCATGTCTCCTACACAATAAAAAACTCAATACCTAGAGAAAAAAAATGCCCTAACTCACTAGGAAATGGGACCTATGGCTCTGATACCATGTTATATTTTTAAACAAAATGAAAGGCACAGAGTTGTTGCTCTATTTTCTAGCCAATCTGGAAATACACAAATGTGGAATAAACTTGGAGACATGCAACTTTACTTTCTATTCAATAACTGGAAATGAACAAAATAGGAAAGATTAAACTTAAACTACCGAAAGATAATTCTAAGTTATATACTTCAAACTTCTGGGAGCTTCATGAGTTCCTCAACCAAACACACCACAATCTTTAGGAGCTATTAGGAGCTCAATTGATAGGAGCTACACAGAGCTCTTTAGGAGCAAACACTGCTCACTCACAAAAAACAAACAACTGCTACAGTTCAGGAGCTTTCAGAAGCTCACATAGAAAAAATTCTTCAACTCTAATTGAGTCTTCTCTCAACTGACAGAATAAGACTTCCTTCATTCTTTTTGTCTTCAATAGACATTCCCTCTCAAATTCAAAATGACCTACCAGTATTGAATATGAATTCAAAAATTCCTAACTTCATTAATTCTTCTGCAATCTTCAGGTCCATGTTAGGAGCAAGTGGGGAAGGCAATCCCCAAAGCAATCTTTCAGCTACAAGCATCGAATGCCCCTGGCAAGTAGCTAGATGGGAAGAGGCTCAGGAGAATTTAATTTTCCAACAATTTGTAGTATGATTAAATGACTCCCAAAGGTTATCTCTATTCTTGTCGAGCACAATTAAGTTGCCTTCGTTTGTGAGGCGAGAAATATGTGCATATTTTCCATTGGTGCCACTTCTCCAGTTCATTCCATGAATGAAAAACCCTCTTTGATGATGGAGGGTCAGCTTCCAAGATTGTTTACGACATGGAGTGGAAACAACCCACATTATAGTGTTGATTTCCTTAACAATGAAGTTGAACAATATTGTCAAATAATGGTTGTATGATCCTTCATGATTCCAAAACCTCACTTCATACCGATCATTGCTAGATACCAGAGTTTCATTGACACCAACTTCATTGCGAGTTCCATTGACGTCCATTTCATTGCTAGGATTTAACGAGCTTCCCGCCTTTTCCAATGCAAGTAAATGTAAAAGTAGATGGTTAAGAAAGCAAAAAATTTCCATCATTCATTCACTAATTTAGGCTTGGATGTTCCTCTAATTGAATATGTTAATTTTGAACTTGGTTATATGATGAATAAATCACCACATTGATTACATTGAACAACATGGCAAAAACAATTTGGTTTATCTTGCTTCTAACAGAGAAACTGCGGACATCTCTATGTTCCCATCGCTAATGGATACAATCGATGGGATTTGATTACAATGCAGAGTTCCAGTCATCTTTAGGCAATATCATGTTGGAATGTTATGATATACATGGGAAAATTCCATTAGTAAACATCAAAATGATTGTTTAATTAATTGCCTCTCTTTTAATTCTTTTTATTTGCCCCATTTCAATGGAGAATGTTATACCTATTCTTGAAAACTAATCTATTTTAATAATCAAAGGTTAATTTTAATCAATAAGATATAATCAAAATTTAATTTTGATAAATAAAAATAAGATAAATATTTACTAGTTTTTGGTTGAATGAGATGTAAAATTACTATATATTGTTTGACCATTGAATTGAATGGTGTTTACTTGTAATACACAATAAAATAAGTTCAGTATTTTTTTTTAATGAATACAATTAGATTATATTTAGATATCAATATTTTTGTTTTAAAATAGCTTATAACAAGATGATTAAGTAAATTATTTCATGCAAAATTATTTTTTTACTTAATAATAAATTTTCTTTCCACTGACTCAAATAAATTGATTTTTGATGCTTGAGACATTTTAATAAGTATAGAACCTTATAAAATAATTCTAGAAATAAGCATTTTCATCAAATATAAAGTTAAAATGTAATGTGTAGTAGTTGATTTTACACAATTTTAATATTTTTTAATATTTTTTTTTTAATATAACACTAAAGATCATTTAGAAATTCAAAGTAGTCTACTTACAAGACCATGTTTTTTCAGAGCTAAGGTCTATAAATCATAATTAATGAACTAGAAATTCTTTGTCAAACACTTTGGTTTGGTGTTTTAGTAAGGTCTCACATTCCACAAGTAGTTGATCTCCAATTTTTGTCACACAACATGCACAATAGGTGGTGACTAATTCCATATCCACCCTCTAAGAGGGATGGGTCCCTTGGGGCCCTCTAGACTATTACCAATGAACATGAATTATTTTGTCAAACACCATGGTTTGGTGTTTTTGAAGGAACACATTTCTCATGTACATTCTCTCGAATTCCAATCATGTGGATTTCATAATAAGTGGTTATTAATTCTTTGTGTACACTATAATAGGGGTGGGTCCCTCAAGGTCCTCTAGAGTAATGGCTTTAAATGTAAAGTTCTTTGTCAAACACTATGGTTTGATGTTTTAAAAATGACTCATATTTTCTAATTACTTGATCTCCAATTTTAGTCATGTATCTTACACAATAATTGGTGGTTAATTTGAGCTATCTACCCTCTAAAGTTCAAAGTAACTCAAGGCCCTCTTGGCTATTGTTAATGAGCTTGAATTGTCTTATTCAACACCATAATTTATTATTTAAGCAAGAAATCATATTTCACAAATACTTGGTCTCCAACTCTAGTCATCCAAATTATAGTATAAGATATGGTTAATTCAACATCTACCTTGTAAAATATTGTTAATAAATACAAAATACATTACAGAATACCTAAATTTAATAGTTGTAAAGTTTCACATATAACACCGTACATTGTTAACATAGGGATTCACTTGTTAATGAACACAATAACACATGCATACATATTAGATATTTAAAAATCACTTGGTAAGTATTGGCTTTCATAGAAGGGAAATATAAGAGGAAATATCAAATTGCAATGTTGAATCATTTACCTCTACTTATTATGGGATAAATAATTTAATATTTATTATGGGATTTGAATGTAACACTGGTTTTGGTTTTTTTGCAACAAGGTGAAGTCTTAATACTCCAATACCCTATATTAGTAATGTTATTTCCTATTTTTCTGAGGCAGATTCTTTGAAGGAAATAATAGAGAGGGAATAAAAGAAAATTAAAACAGTGAGAAAAATAAAAAGGAACTACTAAATATATTTAATTTAAAATAGACTTTTTTGAGAGCTTCATCTCTTTATTGTGTGAGGACTTCACAAAATTGGGTTCTTTTTCTCTTTCTTTTTGAAAAAAATATTACATAACCTTTTTCATAAGAGCTTCAATAACTCCATTATTCCTTTTTGAAAACTAAAAATAGAGTTAATAAAATGAGTAATATCCATGATTTTCACACACAAAAGCACTCTCATAAAATAAGGATACAAATTATATGAAAATACAATGACCGATATGAAATGCTTAACCCATGTGTACGAGAAGGAGGCCCATACCAAAAGGGATGGAGATATCTACATCAATTAAAGAAAAATATAATATACAGATGGTAGTGTAGTAAATCCAATAAATATTGAAGTAGCACCATTCAAAGATTATTTTTTTTGCAAAGAAAAATAGGAAAAGGATAAAAAGTTCTCATTAGATTATAATTTTATCATTCCCTCTTAATCATAACAATTGCCATCCAAAAAAACCTAAAAATATCTTAGATACTCAAAGATCTTTTTTCCTAGTAGCTTTTTGAAGTTGTTTTCATATTAGTCTTTAGATCTAAAAAATAAAAATAAATATCTCCTTTGTTGATTAATTCTTTGATGAAATAGTATTTTGTGTCTATATAATTACTCCTTTTTTAAAATCTAGATACTTTGATAGTATAATTTCTAGGTTTTCGTCATAGAAATTATTTGTTTCCTATTCTTATTTGTGTATCAAATCTACTAACACATTTCTCATCCAAATTGATTAATGTATGACTCATGTTGTTGCTACATAATCCACTTATATTGATGAAATATTGATTCGGTTATCTCTTGGATGTCCATGATGTTGAACATAGTTCAAAGTGAAAATATAACAAAATGCGCTCTTTTTATTACAAATGTTTCTTACAAAATCATGGCCTATATATCTATTGAATGCACAAGACAATTGAGAGGGGGGTGAATCAGTTGTACCTTAAAACTTCAAAACCCTCATTAAAATTCAGATCCACATTCATTCATTAAACCCTTAAATATATTATGATGAATTAGCATGAAAAGAAAATAATAGAAACTGAAACAACTTAACACCATGCACAAGAGAACAACAAATTTACGTGGAAAACCCAAGAACAGAAAAACCACGATGAGGATTAGCTCACAATATAAGTAATATCAACATTGAATACAATAGGGATTAGTGTCAGTAGGGATTACTACCATAATAGAAAAGAAGATAGAGAAGGCATGTTACACAGAGAAAATTATCTAATGTAACAAAGAATCCACCACAATGACATCAAGACCTTCGCATTCTAATTGAAGAATTGTACCCACCTTCTACTCACTACATCCAGTAAACTAACACATGAAATATTGCACTGTATTACTCAATTTCACACTCTAACACATTATACTTTTCATAATTCACATCTCTCATATCTGATGTCTCTCAACAACTCAACTTATACTTATACAATCTTCAACCCTGAAACCCTCTCCAAGGTCGACTATGCACCAAAAACATGCAAATTGAAATTAGGTCAATGCCAAAACACTTCCGTGGTGGATACAAGTGAAAGTGAACCACATAAAACCTTAATTGGGACCCAAATCAACAACACCACACAACCACACACTACCACAATCAATAATTATCCATCACATCCACAGTAAACACCAAGTTGGCTAATACCCATACAAACACCATTAAAATTTTAAGTACACACTTCCTCAAACCCAAGGATGACTTTTGAACCTCACACCATTCTCAAACGTGATCTATAACATTCCATGAACACCCTAAAATCCAACAAACTCCTTCACAACAACTTTCACCTGAAGAATTTACACACCTAGTACATCCAAACTACTCTAGGCCATACACTGTAACTCATAAAACCATCTTCTGAAGCACAAAATATCAATCCCTCTTGACTGAGATAAACTATTAACACCATCAACACTCCTTCAGAATTTCAAGACCTAGAACACAACTATAGAGAAACATGGAGCAAAAACATTTCTCCTTGACACCTCAATGCACACACACCGGTGAATGCAAATTATTTTGTACAATGATATAGCATAATAACTCTTGAATATAACACCTCTGAACAACTATAACCAACATATTCAAATTACATAGGAAAATCTTCAAACTAGAAGAAATATGGAACAAAACCAGAACACAACTATGTCACCCAGAACACCACTACAACACACTATTTCCTCTCTTTATCAAATTTTCTCTAAAGAACTTGGAAACCAAGCACCAAAGGTACATCCTCATCATTTTCAGCACCAATGACAACATAATGAAACTAATCAAAGCAACAACTATTCACATGCTTGCAACAAACTCAATAGACATCAATGACAACATAAACTTGTTGACATCAATAACATCAACTATTCACACTTACAAAAATATTCCCCTTTGTCATTTATGGGAACACATGATGTGAAAAACCATCAAATACACGACATATCTTATCCATACCAATTTCCTTTTCTCTTCCCCCCCCTTTGTAGCTTGTCTTATTTACTTGTTTCTTGCTCCCTAATGACTTGTCTCTTTTCCACATAAGGTTTTCTGCCTTATTACTTATATTTTTCACATGTTTCTCTCTCCCCTTTGAATTCAATGGAAAAGGACATAATATCTTTACTATTTATTCTCTTCCTTTTTCATCAAATAACCCTTTTACTCTGCTCTACAACACCTTTCCTTTACTGCTCTAAATATTTCCCCTTAGGATCACACACCAAACTATACTAAATCAGCTACCACCACACATTAACAACACACACTCTTTTGAATGCATCAATAAGCAATGACACTACCTACTCCCCTTGAAAGGTATCCACCAACATTAGTCCAAAATAAAGAATGAATCTTGAGATCCACTGGATTGATGCATCTCCTTATGCATCTAGTTCAAAGAAGGAGTGGAAATAACACCCAACTTCTCCTAGAGATACTCAAAAGTATCCTTAGGAAGATCCTTATTGAATATATCAGCAATTTTATCCTTTGTAGGCACATATTCAAGCTTCACTTCATTGTCCACAACCTTCTCTCTTAGAAAGTGATATTTGATTTAAATATGTTTTGTCCTTGAATGCATTATTGAATTCTTTGAAATATTGATTGCACTTCTATTGTCACAAAAGGTATAAATAGGTTCATCATACGCCACTCTGATATCCTTCAATGTCTACCTCATCCACAACACTTGTGTGTAGCAAGATGTTGTTGCAATGTACTCAACCTCTATAGTAGATAAAGAAGAAGAATCTTGTTTCTTACTTAGCCATGATACTAGTCTACATCCAAGAAAGAATGCACCACCACTTGTACCTTTCATGTCATCCACACAATCACCCCAATCTGCATCTATGTAAGCACTCAAAGTGAAGTTAGTATCCTTTGGATATCACAAGCCATGATCCAGAGTGCCCTTTAAGTATCCAAATATCCTCTTTACTACTGCAACATGTGATTCTCTAGGATCTTCTTGAAATATAGCCACAAGACAAACTGCATGCATGACATCTGGTCTAGTACCAGTTAGATATAGTAGTCCACCAATTATTGATATGTAATTTCTCTAATCAACCTTAGGAGATTCATCATTCTTGCTCAGTTTGCAACCAATAACCATAGGAGTACATACTAATTTGGAGTCTTCCATTCCAAACTTCTTCAACATTTTTTTAACATAGTTTGATTGTAAAATGAATATGCCACTATTGAATTTGACACCATTTTTTGACAGATGTTCATTAGTGGTTCAACAAATCTTTGTCGGAAAAGTGACGAAATGATGAAAAAAATTTCATTGCAAGTTTGATGATGAATTAAACATCAAAATAATGGCTCGAATGTTAGTCAGAATATCGATGAAATGGGCATCAAAAGAACACCAAAATTTCATCACCATTTCAACAAAATGGGCAAGTATTTATGATGAAGCCTTCATTGCAGCTAAGCAACTTCATCAGACCTTTTATGTGATTCATCTGTAATGTTCATCAAAATTGTGATGAAATGGGAAAGGAGTTATGATGAAGCCTTCATTGTAGCTAAGCAACTTCGTCGGGCCTTTTATGTGATTCATTGGTGACATTCATCGAAATTGTGATGAAATGGGAAAGGAGTTACGACGAAGCCTTCATCGTAGCTAAGCAACTTTGTCGGACCTTTTCGGTGATTCGTCGGTGCACTTCATTGAAATTGCAATGAAATGGACAAGGAGTTATGATGAAGCCTTCATTGCAGCTATAGCAACTTTTTCAGACCTTTTCGGTGATTCGTCGGTTGTGTTCGTCAAAATTTTGTTGAAACAATGCAATTTTTTTTTAAAAAATATTCGTTGAAATGTACCATCGGTGAGAGATCAATCAAGTCATGTCCCTTTGAATTAAAATATCAGGCAATTATTTTATTCAGTCATTTTCCTTGTTTATTAGACACCTGCTGAGACACCATGTAGTTTTTTCAATGCCTTGAGTCTCTTCAACAATAAATATTACATATCGCTTTGGTGTCACACAGTCTCATCGATGTTCTAAATCTCATCGATAGCTAATAGATCATATGTCGCTATGGTGTCATGTAGTCATACCGATGTTCTGAGTCTCCCCGAGAATTATTCCTTTGGTCTTAAGTGTATCACTATAATTCTCACCAATGATAACTTATCGCTATGACTTTGGGGTCGCCGGGACTTTCCTTTGACTACTTAATAGCTTACAATCAAACTTGAGATTGAAATTACAAAATAGAATATCACACCAATTAATTTTACCATTGCTATTCCAGACCATCAGCTTATGGTAGTATAAGTACCAAATTTCCTCAGCATAAAAACATTCAAAAAGAATATGTTTGATAGTTTCCCAAGTCCTCCAGATACTGCAGATTTTAACACTTTCATGGTTAGATTTATAGGGATCTATATTTTTCATTAATGCAGAGGTAGGTAAAGGAGAAATAATTATAATTGTAACACTATTCATAGTCCATTAAATTATGTTCATAATTTTTGTTCAATGGACCTCAGTTTTATCATTATACTGCCCATCTAATACCATATTTTAATCCAGGGTTCAACTATCTCAGATCTAAAGAAGCACCTTCAATTAACAATTTAAAGTACTATAAAATAAGGTAAGACTTTTACTTGAGAAAGATTGCCAGGTACACTTGTAGGATTAAAGTTCTCACAATCATTAGGATTTATTGGAACATAGACACAACCTGCAACATATGAAGTAATGGATGACTACAAGTTAGTCAAATGGTCCTTACTATGTGAGTGGTTTGCAAATTGATTGGTAGAAAATAAGGTTACAAACAGATCTACATGAAAAAATATGTGGACAATCTACTGTAATCATCAAAATAGATGAAAAGTGCAAAGGAAAGAGCCGAGCTACATCTCTAGAGCCTAAAAAAAACACATGCAAGAAACATAAAAAAATAACAAACCAGTTTTTGGATGAATACAAAATGGTGCCTTCAACAAGTGATTCATATGCTTTCACACCTAACACAGGACATTAAGAATATTTTAGTCTTCCTTTGTGAAATTAACTACTTACAGAATAAACCAAGAAACCAATATTCTATACCTCCATGTCTAGTCAAGGGTAGGTATAAGAGAAAATAAAATTCTTCAATGCAATGCCAAAAAATATCAATGTGTGTGTAGGTTTGTATTACTCAAAATATCATTTCATTGCCTACGGAAAAATACCAAAGTGATGTTTTAAATTTCAATCTTCACATAGGCTCCCTTATTGCTACACATGCATATACAAGCATTATTCAAGTTCTAAACTATTCAAATATTAAGGATTTAACTAGCTAAAATATGGAAAGTTGTTTAGACATAATCCATCATCTTTTACATATCTTTATTCACTCCTAGTGCTTCAGATAATTTTTTTATAAATGAGACATAAATGCGAATCTTTTATAACAAAGAAATTTCTTAAAAGGAGGGGAAGAGAGCAAAGGGTAGGGGGTAGGAGAATGCTTGAATGTATAGCAAAGTATAACTTTTTTATCATTATAACAATGAAACAAATCTTAAGTTTGAAGCATTAATATCATTTACAACATTTATGATAAAGAATGAATGTAAGTAGAGAAAATTTTGCATGCCTACAAATGGTACAAAATTTCATGGTTAAGTCAAAGCCTCCCATCAACAACAAGATCCAAATATCTGTGTATCCATCTCAATTGAGACTCTAAACCCTTCAGAGCTATCAATTTTTCCACTAACCTATTATGCACAAAAGTCAAATTTTAGAGTTATGTCACCACTAAAAATAGAAGAAACAGAGCTTTGAAAACAAATCCACAGACAACACAATGTGGTATTCATACAAATCCATACAAACAAACTAAACTCAAAACATTCAAATGGAAACAACTTCAAATTATGATGCAGAGCATGGATTCAGGGTATAAAGAATCATTTTTCTGCCACCATACTAAAAAGTTAGCACTTTCATCTTTGCATATTGGTTTGATGCTTCAAAAGATGAATTTATTATATTAAAAATTGCATTACCTTATTGAGCTTCTCTTTGTTTTGAGAATAGTTTAATATTCTCTACTTAAGAGGGCCAACCACGTGGTGGTGGAAGCTCATTTGGCCCCTCCCCCTCACCCTCACATCACTCTCAATTCCCCATAACCAATCATATAACAATAATCATTCATTCATCCATTAATAACATATAACATTCATGCATCCATCAATAGCATATAACATTCATTCATTAACATATAACATTCATTAATTAACATATTCACATTCATTCATTAACATATAATATTCATTCTTTTAGTTTTTACATATTATCAAAAATATGGTTGTCATGATATGATTACAATCACTTTTTTTTTGTTTCTTTTTTAAAGCTACATAAAACTGAAGTGGAGTATCATTTTCTAAATCAATATTTGTCCCCCCTTTAGTTGTTCTTCCCTCTTCTCATGATCTTAATGTACGCCTAGTCGTCTGCTCATAATGAGGATACCACTGCAAGGGGGGCTCTGCTGTAATAAGAAAAAAATGTTACTAATATGTTTTATTATTATTGTTACAAGTATTTCATTAATTAAAAGAACATTATAGTGGTTCTCTTTACCTGATGGGTCCACATCATGTTCTTGAACTTTTTTTATAGACTCATGCTCAACATGATGAACACCCTCTAAATCTTGATCTGCAGTTGAAACATGAAAGGTTACATTAATTAATACACCAATTGAATTTAAATATGTTTAAGAGAACATGAGGGTGGTCCTCTTTACCTGATGGGGCCACATCATGTTTCTGATCTTCTCTAGCCTGATCATGTTCAACACATTGATCATGCTCTACATGCTCTAAAATTGAAACATGAAAGGTTACTTTAATTAATACACCAATTGCAATAAAATATGTTTAAAAGACCTTAGAGTGGTCCTCTTTACTTGATGGGGCCACATCATATTCCTGATCTTCTCTAGTCTGATCATGCTCAACATGTTGATCACACTCTACATTCTCTAAAGTATTAGGATGCACACCATGACCTTCATCTACAGGTTGTGCTCCACTCTCACAGGCTGCATTCCAATGTCATGTGCAGTATTATCATTGCTTGAATGTTTAAAACAAATAGGCATGTAATTACTTTATGGTGGAAATTAATATTGAATAGATTGCACAAGTATTCAATTTTAAATAAACTTTATTGAGTTTATTTACATGTGTTTCAGATGTAGTGGAAGGTTGTGTTTGCCTAGTCAAGACTCTTAGGAATTCAACCATTGCTCCATAGCCTTGCTAGAAGGCAATCTTCAGGTCATCTTCTGTGGGAACTCTGTTGAATTCAAAGCCCTACATTTTTTCATAAGATCATGAATTTTACTTCTATGGTGTGATAAAACCAAAATTATTTTCAATTTATTATAATTTGGATGCAATATTTCATTTATTGATACTTACAATTTGTGCGGCTAATTTCATATAACCACCAGAGCCAAGTTTGTGTTGCTCATGCTTTTCTAGTCTTTCCTTTGTTGCCTTCAATGTGTTGGGAAGCCTATGAAAATTTTGAAATACCTTAGATTATGTAAAAAGAAAGAGTAATCAGTATATAATTACATTATTGATAGTATCACATACCTTCCTTGGCCCAATAGTGTCTTTCCTTTTTCCTTGTCAGCCTTCTCCTTTCCATCTAACACCAGGTCCTTCCACTCCCTCTCCAGAATCATGGGGGGACACTCATACTTTTTTTTCTTTTCTAAACATGATCGATATTGGTCCCTCACATACTTTAGATAGGTACCAACTTTCTTAAGGACCTTGGTTCGGTTGAATGTTTAATCACTGAACAACACAACTAAATAGTTAATGAGCTCATCTTTTAAATCTTGATTTTGGGCATTCCACCATGTACGTATGGTGGGCCTGAAGAGATCCAATATAATATCACGTAGATGTTTATAAAAAACATCATTTCCTACAAAATGATCATGTGATCAATTGTCTAAAAAGAGTGATCAATAAGTAAATTTCAATTGGATTATATATAATAATAATTAAAACATTTTAAAGTACTTGGGACCTTCTCTATCTTTATGGGAATGAAATCCTTGGTCACCACAAGTGTGACTGGAAATGTTCTTGTACTAGTAACACGGGAAGATCTAGGAAATGCTACTAAAACATCACCATTACTAGTGGCCTCTGCATCCCCAGGTACATGTCCTGATGCATGTTCTGGTATGTGTTCATTGCCAGAGGGTGCATTAACAAATGTCTACATGGTATGTGTTTCCGACATTTCAGACGACAATATAGGCATGGATGATGGGGTTAGATGATGTGATGTATGTGTAGGAAGATTAGGATGGACACTTGTACCAACCCTTACTCCTTAGGCAGCACTTGCAGTACCCTGATCATGGTCAGGAGCATCATGAGGAGGAAAATAACCCTATAAAAATAGCACATATTTTAGTTCATGACATAAAAGAGTACAAAATATAAAACCATGAATGAACTTATGTTATAATTAAAGACCTCATGACAGCTTACTTGCAAGTTTTGTAATCTCTTTTTCAATATTTTTACCCTCTCTCTTATCTCATCTATTTGAGGCACTATGATCATCAACTTAACCATTTCTTCATTCCATTTTTTTTGGATATTTTTTATCATATCGAGAGGGTTTGCTGAATAAGCGATTTCATCATCACAAAATATTGACTGCACCTCACTATGGGTGCTCTCCTCTACTACTGGTGCCTTTCCCCAATCAGTCGACTGCAACAAGAATATTAAAAACATTATTGAAATTAAACCAAAAAACTTATGAAAAAAACATAATAATAAAACATTTTTCTCATATCTAATTTGTACAATTACAATGAGGTATTAAACCTATTGGGTAGAAGCGCCTGAAGATACATCACAATCTGTGTTCTGGGCCAGAGCCTTGTCCATTAGATCAATGTCCCCCTATGACAAAAAATAAATATAAAAAAACATTACCAAAATGAAACCAATAGAATTATGAAAAAAAATATAAGAATAAAATGGTATATTGGATTCATTAATTGGAGGTTGGGTAAAATGGTACATTGTATGTATAGAATTATGAAAAAAAACATAAGAATAAAATGGTATATTGGATTCATTAATTGGAGGTTGGGTAAAATGGTACATTGTATGTACCACCCCCATAGTAACTATGTTTGTAACTAAGCGATTCAAATTGTAATCGATTAGCAACTCTTCCCCTATAGTTATTGATTTTATTGCACATACAAATACACGGTTTCCCTCGCACGCCTCGAATATGAAATTGGGTTGCTTATTTGTTGACCCAGGTCATGTACTATTTATAAACCCTAAAATATTCCCTATTGCTTTTGGCCTTCTGTCAATGTACATAGCCAATCCTTTATTTTGATCCTTATCTTTTAATTGTATATAATTTTATGACAATGCATACCTACGCATACTTCGTGTATATCAAACCAATTGCATCCAATCATTGTAACTGTAACAGGGTCCAACATACTCTAGCAATTCAGTAACTTTTTCATAATAGACCTTTATATTGTCCATGAAAAATAGGCACAAACCATGTAATGGCGATGGTGCTATACGATATATCCTCTCGTTGACACAAAAATTAGTGTTTATTGGAGGAACTTCCTTGGGTACCCATTGTTTCCATAGATTTTTGTACCTCAAGGGCACCTCAATGTCACCTATGCTCTCATCTTCATAAGAACATGACCCCCCTTCAGCAAGAAAAAATTCCATGCATTTATGGAATTTACTTCTAATCTTTTGACCTCTAGTTGATATCCCTCTTTTCGGCATACTACATGTCTCGCTTTCCTCTTCTCTTCCTAAATTTTCCTTGCTCGAGGAAAACAGATCTGACAAATACCTATTTGGTGGTACCTATACTCATAAGGATGTTGGATGAAGTTCTTTCATGGTGATGTGATCCCAAGGTGACATTATGATTAATCTATCATTTCATCGCTAGAATTTCATAGGTTATAAGGTAATCAAGTCTTGATATATTGCAAGCTATTGTTACTACCATCCAAATGTGTCCATCACAAATCAAATCTACTTAATGTTTTAACTCCCAAACTTTGTAACAAGTGTTAAATGTGACTATGGTCCACTAGTTACACAACTAAGGCCTCAAATGTATTCTCTAATTGTAATCAAAGGACTTTTTCTCTTCATTCAAGTAAATAAAATTGAAGGGAAACACCACCAAGTGGTTTATTAGACACCTATATGACTAAAAATAGTAGAAAATTTACATTTAATTTCCATATGTCTAAGTGGTTAATGGGGAGGGAGTGTGTACTAGGCTTGGTTAAGTCATCATAAGTTTACGCTTTGGCAATAATTTTTTTTAATTCATATTAAATCTTCCTATGTCTAATTGCTAGTAGACTTTTGGTATGTTGTAAGGTAGGATTATTGATGAAAGATCCCAAAGACTAGACTTTCTCTATGGTATCTAGGTACACATAGCAGTGGTCTTCTCTTATACGGTTGGACATGATTTAAAGAACTTAGCTAGGAATTATTCATTTAACCTAAGGTTTTCTCATAATTCCATCATTGGAAAAGTATGATCAAATTCTTTTATTATGAAGAACTAGTCTATGTGCCTCTAGTAATCACTATAAATGTTTTTAAGGATAAAATGACTAATTGTATCAGGTAGGAGAGAATCAACTTTGAGTTCTTCAAAGATTATATTCCTCTATTCATAATTTTTAAGGGTTGTGTGTGGAGGAGGTTATCACTACCAAGAAGGGAGGAGACCTTTCCTTGTATTCTTTTATAATTTTCATTATTCTTATATATTTTACACTTACATTTACAAATACACATTCATTTGCATTTATTGTTTTCATTTATTTCTCATGTAGTTTAATAGTTTGATCGATTTCATATTATATGTGCTCAAGACTTTAGAATTTCAATTACATTAATTTATGGATATGTTGTATCTATAGCACTACAAAACCATATGCTCTTTGAATTTACACTTGCATTTAGAAATACACATTTATACACATAGATATAGATATCTTTAATGATATGTTGCATTTATTGTTCTAGGAGAGCATCCAGTAATTGCATTTACATTTACATTTAAAAATACATATACATGCATACATTCATACATACATACATACATACATATATATACATATATATGTGTGTATGTGTGTGTGTGTGTGTGTTTGTGTGTATGTATATCATTTATATTCAGTGTTTAGAAACAACCCATTAGGTCTGCACATGGATAAAAATTCATAAAATCATATCTCCCATACATGTTTTGTTGAAACCTAGGCTTGAACCTCTCATTTCAGATGCTTTTCTTCACAAAACTATTGAGGAAAATAGCTATACCTTATTTATTTCTCATCCTATGCCCTATTCATGCATCCTACAATTACAACGGTATCCATGGGGCCTCTTACACAAGCTACAGTAATCAAAAAAAGTGTAAGAGTCCCTTTATATCATGTTTCAACTACAAAACCCTCAAAAATAAGGTAACTTAGATTATGATTTGTTGGTGAGCTATATGGAAAAAATCATTAGCACCAGCTCATTCTTGGAGTCTTTTTTAAGAGAAGCAAATTAGGTGGAAGTTAAGTACAAACCTTATAGTGTCAAGGTGAATGAGGTGATCAGTTTTGATTGGCCAACTGATGAAGAGTACCAAAAATGGGTAAATGTATATTTAACTGAGGAAGAGTGAAAATGAGTAGGCTACTACTAGTTGACAAATCAAATGTTGCAGTTACAACAGATTCCAATTTTTTTTTTTGGTGATAGTCTAGGTGCGGATTTCTCGAAGCTTTTTATTGCTACATCAACCATTCTCAGTAGGCACAATGAACAAGAAGATTCTCTAGGGAGATTGATGTTGTAACAATTTTTTGGAATATCACAAGGCGGTCCAATTGGCTGGTGACACGTGTGCTTTCTAGCCCGATGCTTGATTGCTCCTTCTTTTTCTATAAGAAGGATTTCAATGCCAGAAGTATGGGTTAGCAAGTTAGATATTTTTGGTTGAGTCTAGATGAAGTTGTAGAGAAAATTGTAAAGTCTGATGGTTTTAGGGAAAATGCAATTTAGGTTTTGAGTCATTCTATAGTAGGTTTTAAATTCATGGGAATTTGATGTTTTATGATAGTACTGGCATTTGAATTGATATGATTAATTCGTTCTCATGTCTCTCCATTGTACAAGCATATCTAAATTTTGAATAAAATGATCAAGGGTTGTTTCATTCATCTCACTGTTGTGGTGTGTATGATTCTTGTTTTAGGTTTAATTTAAGGAATTAATTAAAATACTTGAATGGGATTGTAGGTGGATATGTTTTGTAGAAGGATTTCATAAGTAGTATTGGGTTAGAATACATATTGTTGATATTGTAAGGCAATGTTATCAAGGATATGTTATGTGTTAAATTTATCATAAACCCTTAGATGCTTATAAATTTGACTCCTCCAATGGATATATGGCACTAATCTAAGTTGTACTTATTCGTATGGTTCAATATTTGTTTTCCGTTACCTAGATCTTGCTACAAATTACAAATCAATGACTATCTTATACTATGAAATGTTGTTGTAGTTATCTCATGCTCCAAATAGTTGATATTATTGATAAACATCCAATTCTATTTGGTATTATCCTATTATGTTGAGCTATTAACTAATATTATCTATTGTTGTTAATGTTGTTTATAATGATGGTGCAGAGGTTGTAAATGCATTAAGGGATCACCCTCCTCGATCTTGCACAACCCAAAGTGTAGGAGATCTTTCAAATCCTCATCAGTTGGTCCAGGTCCTAAGAGCTGCCCTTTATTGGAATTGTAAATTCCATAGGTAGATTAGAAGATCAACCTGCTTACTGTAAAAATAACCAACACCTTGCATATGTTTGTGGTGGAGGTATTAAAGAAGAATTTTCTGCCTCTATTTCCATTCATTAGATCTACCTTAGCCTAGCATATACTTGGGCTAAGTCTACAATTGCTTCAAACTCATGTGATGAAGGTTATGTGTGATGAAATCCTAGACCTCAACCAAGATGTGGATAGATTATGGGAGTTTTTCCAAGACCTAAGGCTGGTGGATAAAAATGTGAAAGACTAAGCTTTTTTTTTTTGTCTTGTCTTATACCATTTTATGAGAATGGGGGTTCCAATGTACGAGAAGATCTTTGGAAACTAGGCATGAAAATTGAAGGTTAAAGAGAATGGGGGTGCCAAACTTACAGTACTCATTGCCCCTTGGTCATCGATTTTCCCTAAGTGCCCTCAACCTCATCCTCGGCACTATTATTGACCTTGTTATCACTCCTCCAAACTCTTCCTCGGTGCTGATATTGAACTTGTTTTCACTCCTCCAAACTCTTCGCCGGTGCTGGTATTGACCTTGTTTTAACTCCAAAATAATCCTCGGTGCTAGTATTGACATTGTTTTCACTCCTCCAAACTCTTCCTCGGTGCTAATATTGACCTTGTTTTCACTCCTCCAAACTCTTCATCGGTGCTGGTATTGACCTTTTTTTAACTCCAAACTCTTCCTTGGCGCTGGCATTGGCCTTGTTTTCACTACTCCAAACTCTTCCTTGGTGTTGGAATTGACCTTGTTTTCACTACTCCAAACTCTTTCTTGGTGCTGGCATTGACCTTCCACTTCTCCAATTTGATGAGCTACAACCTGGTTTCGTTAGGTTTTATAGTATGTTAATTAAGTTCAAAATTTTGGCACCATTTAGCTAGGTTTTAATATTCTACAATATAGTTAAGTATATATCAGCTATATTTTACATAATAAATAATATTATTATTCAGCTTATTATAATTATATATTATATTCTTTAACAAAATTATTAAATACATATAAAATTATTATAATTAATAATTAATAATAATTATATTTTTATATAATACAAAATATAATTAATATAATAAATATTTAATATAATAGTAATATATATTAATATGAGAGAGAAAATAAATTTTGATTGTTGTTTCATGTCAACAATCCAAGGATGGCATGTTTCCTTGGGGAGTTATGCTCAAGGTAGCATGCCATTTGATTAAAGATATGATAATTCTCCTTTAAGACCTCTTCAATGTACCCATTGCACACTTAGGGAGACAAAGATAAATATAGGGAAGAAAATATAAAGAGAGAGGGAGATAATGACAAACATACAAATAGAAATGGAGACAAAGAGATAGAGAGGGGTAGAGAGATAAAGAGATAAGGATGAATATATAGAGATATAGGGAGGGTGATTGATATATCTCTCCTTGTCGATCTCTATATCTCTATGTCTCCCACTATTTATGTCACTCCCGCCTCTTCCCCCCTCTACCTATTGAGCTATCTCTCCCTCTCCCCCCTTTCTCTTTCATTCACTCCATCTCTCCCTCCATCTCTCCTACTCTACATTTCTATCTCTATTTCTCTTTTTATCTCACTCTTATATCTTTCTTTCCCTCCCTTCTCCTCCTCTCCACCCTCCTCTCCCTCCCTATCCCCCCCCTATCCATGATTCTCTATCTCCACCTCTCTTCCTTTATCTTCCCATATATCTCCATCTCTCTTTCTCTTCCCATATATCTCTATCTCTCTCTTTTCTCTCCCAATCTATCTCTATCTCCCCATATATTAACTAAGAAGCCATGCAAGCATACAATAGTATATGTTGGTAAAACTATAATAGTGTTTTATTAAACTATAAGTAACAATTATCTTTCTAATGTCAAGCCTTCTTATAAAAATAGTGTTTTATTAAACTATAAGTAGATTATTGTCACCACTCTTCATTCAACATGAAATTTCAAATGTAGCAATTGTTTTGTTTCTTTTTTCAAGTTTCATTAACCAAGCTTTTACTAGGTTGAATAAAGTTGTGCTATGACTTCATCTCTTTAAAATAATTAGACAATATTAGCAAGATTAGGAAGGGGAGAAAACTAAACTACTTCAAAATAGCGGTAGTGGTGGGTTTGTTGGTTTTCTTTGTATACTATATACTTAGCTCCTCTTGGATAAATAAGTAACTTTAGATCATTTTCTTAGTTGTGTATCCTAACTAATATAGAGTAGGATTTTTCATTTTAATTGACTGCTACATAATAGTTTATTTGTTGAAAGAATTGTTTCCATTCTTTGTATTTTTTACATTGGAATACAAATCATATTTAATTTCGTGCCAATATACTTCTTTCATAAAGATATTTGTTTGAAATAAGTGCTTCATAACCCATCTAATCAAATGATAATTAACCAATCAAAAAGAAAATGGGAATTTTCTAAAGAAAAGAACACTTGACCCAATCATAAGTGTATGGCCTTCAAAGAAAGAAGTGATCCACCTTAGCAATAACAACTACCTAATTTAGACCTACATATGTGTAGGATCATGACTTTTTCTTTGGGTTGGTTGTCAGTACATTGCTCCATAGCAATTCCCAAGCCAAATTACTACAAATTTGATATCCTATTTTTTTTGGATATCCAATTCATGTCTAATATCTAATTTGAAAAAAAAATTAAAATGTAATATTTTGGTGCTATAAATTGAATATTCGATCTAAATCAGTTATCCAATTTTTGTACACATATACCCAAGAGTAATTAGGAGGTGGAGGGTTGGAAAGAGAGAGAGAGAGAGA
>VDFB02000013.1:103125900-103165641 GCA_007258455.2 Sequoia sempervirens
TTAAGGGTTTAGAGTTTCTGGTTATTGGTAAAAGGGAGAGAGATAGAGGGATTCAGTCAAAGAAAAAACCCTAACCTTAGGATTTTCCCAATACCATAAAAGACTAGTAACATAAGACATGATAGGAAAGGAACATAAGACAGGATAGGAAAGGATAGATTCAAAAGATGCAACATACTATTTTGATATGTCCTTCAATCTTCTTAAGAAGATCCATGATCTGTTTATAAAGGAAGTGACGTCATAGATGCATAAAGTTCAATTATGCATCTTTTAAACAATGAGGAAGCATTTCAAGTTGTTGTCAAGCCCCGCTCACCATAACCCTATTAGATAGTCACACATCACATAGGAACTTGAGTTGTTAGGTCACCCACATATGTGACAGGTGGTTGTCCAATAAATATAAAATGAGGAAACTAAGTGTATTTATTACACATAACAAAAGAAGAGAAATGGTTGAATTAAGGTCATGATACAAGTACTGGGAGAGAGATAGAGGGTAGAGGGTTTAGAGTTTAAGTGCTAAGGGTTTAAGTTTTAGGGTTAAGGTTAGAGGGGAGAGAGATAGAGAGAGTGAGTGAGAGAGAGAGAGACATGAGAGAGGGAGAGGGGGTAGGAGGGAGAGACTTGAGAGAGAGAGAGAGGGTAGAGGGTAGAGGGTTTAAGGGTTAATGGTTTAGGGTTATGGATAGAGGGGAGTGAGTGAGTGAGAGAAAGACCTAAGAGAGGGAGAATTGGTAGGAGGGAGAGACTTTAGATAGATTGAGTGAGTGAGTGTGTAAGTGAGTGAGAGAGAGACCTCAGAGAGGGAGTGGTGCTACGAGGGAGAGACTTGAGAGAGAAAGAGAGAGATAAAGGAAGGGAAGGTTAAGGGTAAAGGGTAGAGGGTTTAAGGGTTTAGGGTTTAGGGTTTAGGGTTAAGGGGAGAGAGATAGAGGGAGTGAGTGAGTGACCCATTTACATATTATTCTTTTATTCTTCATCATTTAAATATTTAGTTACCCATTTACCATTAGCAGAAATGACCCAAGAATTTAATAGAATGGACTACTAATATAATACCTTGCATTATGGAGCTCAATTCTATGATATACTACTACTTATCAAATCCTTTGTAAATAATTGTAAAATTATGACTCCATTTAAACATTTAATTGATTTTCTTGAATCAAAGTAAAAACATAGACATACAATTGAACAAATTCTCAAAAGAAGAATGACAACATCATTAACATTTCATTCAAAATTCATTCAAATCCACATAAGGAGAAAATATATTAGAATTATACATTTATTCATGCTTATAAGTCATAAATGCATACAATTTAAGATAATTTGCATATATTCATCCAAAACTCAAAATAGGCTATCTATTTTATTCCTATCTTTCTACACATATATTCAACTCAAAACCTAGCTAGAGATTTCATTAGTTCTCTCCCTATAAATGAGCCTTGAATTTCATTTTATATGACAAGGGAGAAACAAGCTTTGGTCTCAAATTTAATTTAACCACAAATTTTCATTTGAACAAAATATCCATTGCATTTAACTTTCATTTCAAAACTTCCCACACATTGAATCTGCAAAACATAGTGCATGAATTAGGGAAAGCTAAAGTTGTAACTACCATTAGAAAAGGGAACACAAATTGTCATCAAAATCCCCTTTATTGCTATCCACGCAAAAAAACTAGGCAACCAAATTGCCACGAAGGCACACAATCGACATCAAAATGTGCCACACACATAGAACCAACACCAACAACAACAACAACATCATCAACACAAAAATTTACATCCCACACAGTAACTTCTTATTTACCCGCCACCCTACCCTTACTAACACTAAGACCCCGGTATACATGCTTGCTTCTAGTTGTTTCTAGAGGAGGACAGGAAACCTCAGCCTCCTCTTCTTTTTTTCCTTGCCCAATACGGTTCTAGTCCATCCGCTTGGGGTTTTAATAGCCAATGGCACCACAAATATCACTTCCTCATCAAAGGATAGATATCTTTCTACCCATATATTCAACTCAAAACCTTGCTAGAGATTTCATCAGTTCTCTCCCTACAAATGAGCCTTGAATTCCCTTTTATATGACAAGGGAGAAACAAGCTTCAGGCTTAAATTTAATTTCACCACAAATTTTCATTTGAACAAAATATCCATTGCATTTGACTTTCATTTCAAAACTTCCCACACATTGAATCTACAAAACATACTACATGAACTGGGGAAAGCTAAAGTTGTAACTACCATCAGAAAAGGGAACACAAATTTTCATCAAAATCCCCTTTGTCGCTATCCATGCAAAAAACTAGGCAACCAAATTGCTACGAAGGCACACAATCAACATCAAAATGTGCCACACACGCAGAACCAAAACTGCCAGCAACAACAACATCATCAACACAAAATTTTACATCCCATACAACAACTTCTTATTTACCTACCATCCTACCCTTACGAACACTCAGACCCTGGTATACACGCCCTCTTCTATTTGTTGCTGGAGGAGAGGAAACCTTAGCCTCCTCTTCTTTCTTGTCCTTTCCCAATATGGTTCTAGTCTATCCGCTTGGGGTTTTAACAGCCAATGGCACCACATATATCACTTCCTCATCAAAGGGTAGACCGTGATTGAAGTGAGGTAAATATTGATAGTAGTTGGAGTCAGTTTCGGTTACATCATCAAAAGTGTTGCTCGTAAGGTTAATGGGCGAGTGTTGGCATCTAGAGTAGCCATGCCCATACCTCATTTTCCTACCGACACTAGTAATAGAGCACACCGACTACTTTCCTTTGTCATCTACTAGTTGAGCAACAATGTCCTTGAATTGCAAAATTCTACTACATCTAGTGGGCACAAGCCTAGGCTTGTCAACCAAAGCACCTTCCTAAATAGTAGGACCAAGCTTTTGTAAGCTCAAATGACAAACCTCCTTACTAAATTACTCATTTTATCTTATCAGACAAGAACTCAAACTTGATTAGACTCGGCCCACAAAGTGCTCTAACTACTACAAGAAGGACACTATTAGTAGTTAATTCATGTTGTATTTATTGTTCAAGGTAATGGAAACCTTCATCAATGCTTAGTAAAAATGCATGTGCAAACATGGCAATTTTGTGATGTATGTACTGTCGCCATTTAACTTGAGCTACATGAGAATTCACAAATCACCATTCATGACTGCCAATAACATCTTCACATAGATTGCGATCGATGTGACTACACAAGCAAGGAATAATTCATTAATGATTCACTAGTTGTACAATAAAATGACCACCATGTGCCAATTTCCAACTTTGAATACTACCTACTAATCTCCTGAAGAGTTGGCAGATCAAATGGTTTATCTCAGGCTAGCACGATTTGACATCCAACGAAGCATCGTTCACCTTCCTCATGACCAATAACATTAATCCATCTTAGAAACCAACTACCATGTTGACAGGTCCTATGCACTTTGCAAACTGAACAGCTGGACCTATGCATCGCAATCTCATTGACCTCGTAGCTTTTAACTAGCCTTCATCTTCCTCCTACAAGCTAGCAGGGAACAACAGGGATTTACATTAGCTTTTGATCTTGTTTTTTGATCTAAAACCATGGTTTATGAGCTCAATAGTGGAGATTGGGCCCCACATTCCATACAAGACACACATCTGCCTTTTGCTAACCTCATGCCAAATAACATGGCAATAGTCTGCGAGTTGGTGGGGTACGATCAAGATCTTCTCCCATATCTTCGAATCTAAAAAACCTACACATTTCATGGTTAATATTTAATGAAAGGATTTGGCTAAGCCTTTGGTGACATGACCACTGGGGTTAATGGCTTAGGCTTACGTCACCGGATTAAAACTAAAACCCAACTTTGATTTTAATACTTTATTTCCTCCGCAGGATTTTCTTTCCTAAGTCTTGATTGGCCCCATGTTTCATCTTTTAAAAAACAACTTATGTCATTGTTTATTGTTGGCCTAGTGATGTCCCCTCATCCTTTTTAATGAATGTTTTATTTTGCAGAAGGGATCGAATTTGTTCTACCATTGATCAAATTGCCTTCGAATATCAATAGTTGCCTGCCATGGTGTGTATTCTTTTATAATTTTCATTATTCTTATTTATTTTACACTTACATTTACAAATACACATACATATGAATTTACTATTTTCATTTATTCCTCATGTAGTTTAATAGTTCAATCGATTTCATATTATATGTGTTCAAGACTCTAAAATTTCAATTACATTAATTTATGGATATGTTGTATCTATAACACTACAAAACCATATGCTCTTTGCATTTACACTTGCATTTAGAAATACACATTTATATACATAGATATAGTTTTCTTTAATGATATGTTGCATTTATTGTTCTAGGAGAGCATCCAATAATTGCATTTACATTTACATTTAAAAATACATGCATGCATACATACATACATACATACATACATATATATATATATGTGCATGTGTGTGTGTGTATGTATATCATTTATATTTAGTGTTTAGAAACAACCCATTAGGTCTGTACATGGATAAAAATTCATAAAATCAGATCTCCCATACATGTTTTTTTCAAACCTAGGCTTGAACCTCTTATTTCACATGTTTTTCTTCACAAAACTCTTGAGGACAGTAGCTATACCTTCTTTATTTCTCATCCTACACTCTATTCATCCATCCTACAATTAAAAAAGTATCTATGGGGCCTCTTACACAAGCTATAGTAATCACAAAAAGTGTAAAATCCCCTTTATTTCATGTTTGGACTACAAAACCCTCAAAAACAGGGTAATCGGGTTGTATGCAAAGAAATGAAGCTTTCTAACTCAAATCAATGCCTTAAGCCCTCAAATTAGATTCAAATCAAAGATAACACATATCTTCATGACCTGGAATTGATTTCACATCAAAATATGGTTGCATGTGACCATATAGTGTTGCATAACAAGAAAAATACAGAAATTTTGAAGAAAAACACAAATTTTCGAATGTCAAGAGCTTGTATTTTAAATCCTCAACCATCAACAACCATTACAATGATCACTTTATGCCTTTTAAAGGCTTTTACACTGATGGAGCTTCAAAATTTTGCTCCTTGTTTGTCATTCACACCCTGCCTTATGTCTCAGGTCTTTCATGGTGTTGGAAAATTCCTAAGGTTGGGGTTTTAGCTTTGCCTATATGTAAAACCCTTATGTTTGCTTTACGCCTGGATTGGGATCTTTTTCCCTGTTGCCTTTTTGAAGGATTTTAAAATCACTTATGTCTTATCAGCTCATCTAGGCCAAGCCCCTTTGTTTTAATTTTATCTCCTCCGCTGGGTTTTATTTTTCCCTAAGTCTTGGATAACCTTGTGCTTCATCATTTTTAAAACAACTTATGTTGTTTGTCGTCCACCTAGTAATGCCCACTTCTCCTTTTAATGATTTTCTTTTTGCAATATTTTATTTAGCGTTGTCATTGATCTATTTCCTACAGATATCAACGGTGCCCACCATCCCATGATCGGGAATTGAAGGATTACAAAATCACGGGCAGGTGACACATGTCCTATCTAGGGGATCAAATTTGTACTATTGCTGACCAACTGCCATTTGATCTGAGCCATTCCTCACCATCCTACGATGGTGCTTGGGTTGATTACAAAATTACGGGTGGGCACCACGTGTCTCATCCGACGAAGCCTAAAGAGTAAAGGAAACACTAGCCGGCTTTAAATGTATTAAGGGGCAGATTACTAAAGTGTTCTCGAGACACACATGTTCTAAATCAACGGATATGTTATAATCTCACCGAATAAGCTACTTGAAGGTTAATGACATGGTTGGTGACTATGTTAAAGGAATGAGATCATTGATGCTCATGATCAACGGTTTCCCACCATCGCACGATTAGAAGTTTCAAGATTGTGATATCGCGGGCAACCGCAACGTGGACTTCCTTCATATTGTATGGTAAGGTGGGCCCCTTATCGCCGTGTTGGAAATTGTGTTAGCTTTTTTTGAAGGTGGTCATCAATGATTTGATCAAGCTAAAGAATTGATGGATCGAATTTAAATCTGCATCAAATATGGTTGGCATTGTTCGTGCAGCATGAAATTGAGCTTTAATGGTGGATGAGATGCTTGTTGGCATGATTTAATCGACAATAAAATCAATTTTCTTGCTTGGTCTATATCACAAAGCATTCAACTATTTCGCGGAGCAATTTTAGAGCCAAAGGTAGAATTGCGAGTTTTTGTAGCTAGAATTTGGGAGTTCTGTAAACAAAGCCATTAGTTTATTTTTTGTGCCTCCTGGTCATTTTGCATTTGAATTTGGGAAAGGATTAGCTGGATTTGTTGTGAGCTTGTTGATGAATGTGTTAGGGCTATAGTTTAATTATAGTTGTGATAAATTGCAATGTTCTATCCTATAATTTTCTATCTCTGGTTAGTCTTAGCTATCTAAATTATAACGTTGTAAAGAAGCCCTAGTTTTTCTGGGATGGCACCACCCAAGCAACATTCTAGCCACCTTGAATATTTGAAACAAAACCTATATGATGATTTCCTCGATTAATTTCCCTTGTCAATGAATGATAAGAGGAAGGGATTGGTCCTAATGCGAGGGAAAATGTTGGGGGAAGGGTTAGTGTATAATTTCTCCAACATTGTCAATGCTAGGGTTCCTCTCACTAGCTTGGAATTGTTCTAATTATGGTATGGACAGAGGAATTTTTCTCACCCTTTTTCAAATGGATGGATGTATGATATGGGGAAGCTAGTGGTACCAAATGTATTCCCTAATGTAGACCTACTTAGGGTAGTGGCTGCAAGATATGACCTTGTTACATAGATAATTAGGGACAATGATGGAAAGGTTCTATTCAGCATTAATAGAGAAGAGGTCCAACATATTTTTGACTTGAGTGAACGAACCAAAGACTTTGTTCCTATCAACCTTGATGAAATGAAGCAGGAGTATGCAAACCTGAAATCTCTTTTTAGAGCAAGGTTGCTTCCACCTCATCTGGCTAGGGTAGGAGGTTCAAATTTTCATATCAGCCCTAGTGACCAAGAACCTTTCAAATTAAATTGTTTTGCAAACCATTTCTTGGCCACTTTCTACTCTTTATGTCAAATTTTTGGTTTCATTCATGGTACGATAATTCCCATTGCTTATATGTTCATGGGGGTGTAAATACAACACCCTAACTTCTCTATGACCTATGAATTCACTTCTTTCTTGGCTAAGAGGATGCATGAAGGGCTATCAAAGCTGCAAAACAATGATACCGACACTCAATTCTTCTAGTATTCTATGCTAATGCATATGTTTTTGTTTAAGAATGCTAAATTTTTCTCTGAGAGGATGAAATTAAGGCAATCAATTGATGGAGAAGGATTGTCAGTATAGATATGGGTTGCAAATTTATCTTGTAATAAGGAAAGCACTAGTTATGTGCAATTTGATAATTGTTTTGCTTCCAGATTAAGGGCTAGATTAATGGTGAATATACCTAGGATCCCTAAGGAATTACATGATTTCCTCAGGCCAAAGGAGAGGAAGCCAGAATTGAAGGTTTACCATAACTGGGGTGACATTATCCCATACCCAGTCAACACTATCTTGAGAGTATATGGTTTTCAGGGATCCCCTCATATACTACCATACAATGTGCCACCAAGAGTGGGATTTGTAGAATTTATGTGGCAGATAGGTTGTATTCATGTGGACAACCTCACTGGAAGGGGTAAGTGAACAATTTTCCCAAATTATACAGTGGTGTTTGATTTTTTATTTTCATAGGGAGGCTGGACGCATTTTGATAATTTCTTTGATGATTACCATTTGAGGTGTGGACCAAAGCAGCAACATCATCCTAAGGGTTTCTTTTCTCTTTTTAGATAAAGAATAAAAGCTGGAAAATTTGTGCATGAGTTCAATTTACCTAAAGACTTGATTAGAAATGAATATGATTTGAATAGGCAGGAGTTGAACAAGGAGAAATGGATAACTTATGGTAAGATACTAGATGTTGTGCACAAAATGGATCCGAAATATGATCCACTATTGTAGTTCAGTCCCCACCATAAGAAAATTTATTTTCTGATAGGAAACTTCAATGAAATTATGGGCACATTGAGGAAAAAAATATAAATTTAGAATTGAGTTTGGGTGTACAAGAGCAAGGTTCCAAATGAATTGAAACAAGGCCAACATACCAGCCTACGAAAAGGTGGCATTTATAGGAGGAGAAAGGATAGTAGCAATGATGAAGATGAAGTGGATAGAAAAGAAAAACAGATTATGAAAGTGCCTCCACAGCCAAGTCCAAAATTCAAAGTACTTGGGGAAATCAAAATTATTGATTTAGAATCATCACTGGAAGACAATCCCTTATCACCACCATCCAAGCCAAGCCCTAAGAGGAAAATAATTGACCAAGCCCTAAGAGGAAAATAATTGATCAACCACAGGAGGATCTGATGGATGAGATTATTGTTACTGATCAAGACATGCAAGTTGGTATGCCTTCCCCTCCTAGGCTAGCTGAATTAGTTTTATTTGATTTAGATGTGGAAGGTAAAAGCGTACAAGATGCAAGAATGGATGCATGCAAGGAGTTTCTAGATGACAATAAATTTGTAAAAAAATATGTATTCTTGCAATTGGTATGGAGGATGAAGTTTGAAGAGTATCAAGATAAATGTAGGTAGAGAAGAGAACTAAGGCCTGACAGGTCAGACCAGAAGAATGATGAGGTAAAAGCTAAATTAATGGAAGAATTTAAGAACATCACTCTTGAATAAGGAAGAAAATTGGTGAGTCAGGTTGGTATATTAATTCTTCCTGAATGGGACATTGCATCTATGTAGTAGCCTTTAATGCTATTATAAAGTCTAAGAATATCTTTCAAGACTCTGAAGAAGAGGTAAAGCTAGCATTGCAAAACTCTGCTTTCAGTGAGGAATATGAAACTCTGGAAATTTGGGAATTGGCCCCACAAGGGAGAAAACCATATGTTTCTAATATTAATCCAAATTTCAAGGGAGGATTGATAATAAAGAGAGCTTCAGAGACTTCAACCACTAAGGCCACTAATTTGACTATGAATGTGGCCAAATTGGCCCAAAAGACTGCTAAAAGGGAGGAAGCTAAAAGAAAGAGCTTAATGGAAAAATATAACCTTTTGATTGAGGAGTACAACAAGATGCAGAAAAAAATGTTGAGTTGCAAACTAAAGTGGAATGGTTTAGGTATAAGTAGATTGGGGAGACATCAAGTGCTCTAGGAACCAATACATTACCTTCCATAGTAGGGTCAATGCCTCCTGCTTCTCCAATTGTTTCCACACTAGGATCTCCCAGTCAGAATCTTGTCCTCACCCTTTCTTTAGAGGAAGTTGAAGAAGAAACAAAGTGCTCTGTCGATCCTATAAAGAAGCAGCTCTTGCAAAAAATTGATTAATTGCAAACATCATTAAAGAAAAGTGAGGAGGGATCTCTCTTAAAGCAAAAGGAAATTGTTACTACTATTTTGAGGCATTTAAATGAAAAGGTTGATAGTACATTTCTATCTATACATTCTTTATATTCTTTGTTGTTAGCAGCAATAAATAATATTGATAGGGATTAGGAAGTAGTGATACCAATAATTAAAAATTGGATCCCTAGGGCCAGTGATCTGGATATCATGTATAAGGCCTCAAGGTTTGATATAAATAATAGGCCCCAATCATTAAAGCCTACTCATGTGTTAGTAAAATCATTGCAAGGTTTTTAGACCTTACCAGATGACTTGAGTAGGAAGATTAGCGAGTTGGTGAAGAATTTCAATGATTGGGGTAGCACATTGTTACCTAATATAATTGATGAGTAGGGGAAAATCAGGTCATTTCAACAATGGCAGGATCAAGCAGGTGAGGCCATCAATGATCAAATCAATTCAATTTGTGATGACTCAAACTATGATTTTTTGGTGAGTTGTATGGACAAAATCATTAGTACTAGCTCATTTTTGGAATCTTTTGAAAGGGATGCAAATTAGGTAGCAGTAAAATACACACCTTATAATACCAAGGTGGATGAGGTAATTAATTTTGACTAGCCGATTGATGATGGGTACCAGAATTGGGTAACTAAATATTTGACTAAGGAGGAGTAAAAGGAGTGAACTACTAATAGGTGGTAGATCAGATGTTGTGGTTGCAATGGTTCCAGTTTTGTGTTGACGGCTTTCTTGGTGTGGTTTTCTTATGGTTTTTTGCATCAATGTTCCTTAGCTGATATGATGAATAAGAACATTTTTCAAGGTGTTGGCTATTGTAACAAATTTTGGAATATCACTAGGTGCTCCAATTGACTGGGGACAGGTGTACTTTCTGGCCCAGTGCTTGTTTGCTCCTTCATTTTCTATAAGAAGGATTTCAAGGCCAGAAGTATGAGTTAGCAAGTTAGATAATTTTTGTCAAGTCTAAGTGAAGTTGCAGAGAGAATTGTAAAGTCTGATGGTTTTAGAAAAATTCAATTTAGTTTGAGTCATTTTGTAATATGTTTTGAGTTCATAAAGATTTAATGTTGTATAATAGTACTAGCATTTGAGTTGAAATTAAAATTCAAGCTCATGTCTCCATTTTTTATGCATATCTAAACTTTGAATGAAATAATTAAGGGTTGTTTTATCCATCTCACTGTTGTGGTGTGTATGATTCTATTTTAGCTTTAATTCAAGGAATTAATTAAAATGCTTGAATGGAATTATAAGCAGATATGTGTTGTATAAGGATTTGATAAGTAGTCCTGGGTTAGAATGCATACTGGTGAAATTTTAATGCAATATTGTCAGGGATCTTATATGTGATGTATTAAATCTATTATAAACCTCTAGATGCTTATGAATTTGACTCCTACAATGGATATATGACACTGATCGAAGTTGTAATTATTATTGTAGTTCAATATTTGTTTGTCTTTGCCTAGAGCTTGCTACAAATTGAAAGTCATTTATCTTATACAATGGATTGTGTTTAGTTATCTCACGCTCTAGATAGTTGATATTGTCTATGAACAACCAATTCTAGTTGATATTATCTTATCATGTTGAGCTATTAAGTGGGATCATTTGCTATTGTTAATGTTTTTTATAATAATGGTGTAGAGGTTGTAAACACAATAAGGGATCAACCTCTTGGGTCTTGCAGAGCTCAAAGTGTAGGAGCCTTTTAAAGTCCTCATCAGTTGGTCCAAGTCCTTCAAGCTTCCTTCGATTGGAATTGAAAATTCCATGGGTAGATTAGAAGACAAACCTGGTTACATTGTAAAAAGAACCAACATACACATCAACCACTGAACAACCACCTCTACAACTGACTTTTTAATCTTTTATGATCACATGAAACATAAAACACACTAATTTCAAGGTTGTTAACATCACTATTGAAATGTTTTAATTTTTTATTATGGAAAAGCATTAAAAAGTACATCATTAAATTAATTATCTTAATGGTATAAAAATTAAAAACATCATGAATTAATTATGTAACCACATAAGTCAAATATAATTCTATCAAGAAATTAATATCAAATAGATAATATAATCGCATAACTTATACATTTCAATGTCATTGATCTTCTTCTTCATCCAACTCTTTGTATGTATCATCCGATCCAGATTCAACATTGTAAGAATTGGACATATCATCATCGTCATTGATATTAGTTTCAATAATGTCATCATCCACATGGATATCATCTTCATGAACATTAACTCCTACATCATCATGATCTAGTTCCTCCTCTTTGACATCTTCATTAGGGACATCATCAACTAACTGTTGATCCTAATCATCATCTGCATCATCTTCTAGTTCTTTGGTATCTTCTTCTTCCACCACATTATACTTTACTGGCCTTCCTCTTGGATCATTTCTAACAAAAAATGACCAACCCAGTTTACCTGGAACCTTTGAGTAAAATACCTACTCACATTGTCTTGGAAGAACATAGGGCTCATTTCCAGCTCGCTCGATCAACCTTGTATTAACCATGGTAAATCCATTATCATGTTCAATAACAGTTCTTTCAGGATCATTTTCATTCAATCATAGCTTGTACCATAGGACAACAAACAAAATTAATCTGAAGGGCTTAAATTCACACTCAAGTATATCATCCAAAATCCCATAGTATCAATTTTCTGAGACTTCTGGATGTATGCCACTTCTAGATGAAACATTAGTCACCTGAAAGATTGCAGTTATACTAGAATCACAAGTTTTGTTCATGTCATCCAACATTTTGATTTGAAATTTATGATCATTGCACCACATAGCCTTGTGGTGTTTCACCTACAATGTGTCAAACATGTAAAAATTATTGCAATATCGTCAGTTGATAAAAATATTTATTCTTGGCCAAATGTATGAAAATAAAACAATCTCAACATATATATACATTAATATACTTGAAAATAATTAAATAATATGGGTGATTAATATATTTATACATACCTGTTTATCTCTTAAACCATATGCTAAATCAATTTCTCTTTGTGTAACATTGGAATCTCCATTACGATGAGCTTCTTTAACCAATGAAGCCACACCTTCCCATGTTAATGCGCGACCAGATTGTTGACATCATTCAATCCATACTGTCATCCAATCAAGATTGTTGGCTATGTATAAATGTAGTGCATCCCAATCTTGACCAACTATATCAAAAAAATGAAATTCATAAATGACATAATTAGTTAAATATCACAGTATACGACCTTAATTTATAATTGATGTTGATTGAAGATTAAAAATTAAATAAGTACAATATACATAAAAACCATATGTAAAATGTATTCCAATTAATCTCCATGACCATCTTATAATTACCTCACTTTCCTCAATCAATCTTTCTCCATTAGGTACTCCCCTTCGAATTTGTTAATGGAGTTTGGATCCCAAATGCAATCTACATGGATCTTTGTTGCAAACTTAGGAAGATATTCACTAATGTACACCATGGTCTGGTATACCATATATCCCTCCACCATAGAACCCTCAGGATGTGCTCTTTGTCTAACCAAAGCCTTCAAAAATTTCAAGTGTCTCTCAACCATCCACATTGACCTTGTGTGTATAGGTCCACACAATTCAATCTCTTCAACTTGGTGTATGAGGTAGTGTTCTTGTGCATTGAAAAATGTTGAAGGTAGACACTTTTGCATTTCACAAATTAGACAAGGAATTTTTCTCTTCTAATAATTAATATCTTCATTATGGATTTCTTTAGATGGAAACCATCTACAAGTGATTCAAGGGGCAAATATATTAATGATATTTAACAAAAATATATAGTATATTACATAACAAGTAAATCAAATGGCAATTATAAGATGTATACAATGAATTGAACAAATCTCATTACATACCTCATGTATTTTCCAAGATCATATATAATTTTCTTGACATTTTTTTCAAAGTTGTCTAGGAGAGATAGAGGTAGAACGTACTACAACAATTATAAAATGATCTTTTCATTATTTTTTCAAAAGTAGTAAACACAATACACTGAAAAGTACATGCATTATACAAGTTTATATAATATATGATCAGAATAATTACCTTAATGAAGGTATGCCAATCATGTGTTTTCATCCCTGACCCAAATTCACCTTTCTTTGTTATTATATTGTTTATGTTCATAGCAAATCCTATGGGAAATCAAATTTTTTGTATGACTTCTTTTATAGCATTGCTTTGCTACTCTGTTAATAACCAAGGAAGGGCACTTCTATTAATTTGGTCTCCATCACTATTTAATTGAATGACATTTTTCATTGCATGATTGGATTCTTGAATGTCACTACAAATTTTGACAATTATTTCTTTGTCGTGCATTCCATCCAATATTTTCCATAACATTTATGTTATATTCTTTCTGATATGCATAGTATCAAAAAAATGTATAATTTGTAGCTACTCATAGTAGGACAACCTACTAAACTGTCTGGGATAACTTTTCAGTCCTTGTGGAAGCTGGCCATTAATGCCTTGAGGACCTTCATGAAGCATATAAGTTAAACAAATGAACAATGACAATCATTTTCAATTACAACATGAGTAAACACAATATAAACATATAAATTCAAAACATATCATATATGATAGAACAATTTCATCCGATGTATAACCTTGATGATTAATTCTATTATATACCAACTTCCATAGGTGAGGTGTCATTCTTCGTGGCTTTGATGTAGTCTCCTCTTTCCCATTGAAAAGATGTTTTTTAGTAGTTCGATACTTATGATTTCTAAGGAGGAAGTTCCTATACTCATCAAACACCTACTTTCCTAAACTTGTTGAATGACAAGATTTCATCTTTGGACCAAAAATTGGACATGCAAATTTTCCCTTTGTTTGAAGACCTGCAAGATCATATATAATTGGATTAAATATGTCAATTTTTTTAATTATATATAATGAATAGATTATTTTAAAAACATGCATGATATCTACTTCATCAAATTAAATATTGTTAAAGTGCAATCAAACATTGTAGCATACCACAAAAATGTGTTAGCCCTAGGGCATCATGAATTGTCCATACAAGCATTGCATGGAATTGAAATTATCTTTGTCCTTTTGGTCTAGAGATGTCATACATAGTGACGCCATTCCATAACTTTAGTAACTTGTCAATATAAGGCTTGATATATACATTCATATCTTTAACTTGGTACTTACCTAGTTGAATGAACATAAACTTTACATAATTATTATAACCATTCTATTGTACTATATATAAATTAATGTACATGACTATTGAATGAAAAAATTATAAGTCATTATGCAAAAAAAATACAAATGAGATGCTACTACATTAAAGAAAATTGATGTAAACAAATACCTAGAACAATCATTGACAACATTATATGCTCCCTCTTTATTGACATGCATGGAGGAATGTTATTGTTGATAACAAAAACAAGCCACACTGAGTAAATAGATCTTAACTCTCCAAATGGATTGACACCGTCTGCTCCCAATGAAAGCCTGAGATTACGAGGTTCTTCTTTAAACTGTGGCCATTTTTCCTCCATGTCCCTAAATGAAAAACAATCCACAAGAATTCAAAGAATGTCATCTCCACTTCTATTATGTGCATGGTAATCCATAATTTGCGCTAAGCTTTTGCACCTAAATAATCGTTGCATATGTGGAATAATTGGAATATAATGAAGAACCTTGTAAGGAACCTTTTTTGTTAGTTGATCTATTTGATATCTACTAATATGACATTTTAATCATTCTGTTGCAAATTCCCGTTGTTTATGATATATAATATGATCATTGGGACATTCATCTATTGTTTGATAATTCATTCCAATATCTTTCATAATGGCACATAAATCTTAGTATGAGTGAGGTAAAATATTTGATGGTGGTAACAAAAATTCACCAATCAATCTACAACAAAAAATAATTTGTTCATATAAAGAATATAAATGGTACATATTTCATCCTTTATTTACTAGTGATGAAAAAAGATGACATATATGACATACCTTAACATCCATGAGATTGCTATGTTTGATAAACCATTCATAATCTTCAAGTTCAATAGCAACAATACAACAAAGAGAAGAGTTGTTTGAGAGCCTTCATAAAGGGGCGCGTATGCCTTCTCAAGTGCAGGTAAATTATGAACATCATCAAAGTCATCTTGATCATCACGATCAACTTTGCCACTAAATGTGTCATGGATCAATGTATTCGTACCATCATCTTCAACTGTGTTTTCTGGTGCATGATCATCTTCTTCCATAGGATCATTAACTTCATCTTTGATATTCACAGCTCCATGTTCGTCCACTTGAAAAACCACATTCTCTAGGCCGTGATAATCCATATCATCTTCCCTAGGGTGCCCCACCTTTATAATAATGATAGACACAAATAAACCATGATCATGATCAAGTGATTATATATATATATATCTCTCATATATATATATATATATATATATATATATATATATATATATATATATTTAATGTTAAAATTATATAAAAATTTACAAATTCAATCAATATAAACACATATAATGAACAACTTACCAATGGACGATAATCATGCCCCCTTCAACATGACCATGTTGCCTACAATGTTTCTCAGCTGTTGTGATTAAAAGTTGTCTCATCTTTAAGCCATTGTAATTATTGCAAGGATAATAAAATTTTCCATCACCCTTTCTTTTCAATCTAGCTAATTTGAAAACTTATTAAATTCTAATTTTACTATGATTTCCAACCATTAAGACTCCTAAAATTGGAATATTGAGCTTGATCACAAACTTCCTACAATGATGGAGGTAGTGAGCTAGAAAGAGCAAGTGACCCATTCCTAAGGAGCAACAAGTCAGAATTATCATTGCTAATGTCAATACAGATTTATCCTTTTAGTTAAGGATGTAATGTGTCACTTCTTATGACGAGCTTATCCCTAGGACCCTCAACATTGAGAGATCCCTAATAAAAAACAACAGAAGCATTGGTAAGAGCATGATTAGGGTACAAACCCTAGGCCTCCGTAGAAACATAAACAATAACTATAGTGGATTAGTGAGGTTGCAATACTAGAAAGATTAAGACATTGCAGGTAATAAAAAAATATTGCAATCTAAAGATTGTAGCCAATAACAAGCACACTATGTAGCTTAGTGACATTTGTAAATGCAATCTACGGTAAGAATAATGACAGTCACTTGAGATGTGACAGTCAAAAAGAGGGTAAGCAGTGACAAGACAATAAAGATCAAACCTTGCATAGTAAAGTGGAGATTTTAATAGTGAGTTTCCTTACCCCTTTGTTGACCTTAAGGTTTTTTCAAATGCTTTTGGTAGTGTTAGACAAGGAAAATGCAATCAGGGAATGACTGTCCAAATGAAGTAATAGTGGTAATCATGGGTTCAATGTTTCTTCTTAGCCATTAATGTATAATGGAGGTAGTGGATTGCATGCTTGAGCAGTGTTTTGAGACTCATCAAAGATGGGAGAATAGTGAATAATACGTTGTGGACTGTGAAGTAGTGTCCATAAGGTTGAAGGATCTTAAGAACTACAATACCATGAAACAATGAGTCCCCTATAGTAAGTAGGCAGTCTATAGGGCATAGTTTGATTTTATAGAAGAATTCTGATGAAAGGAATCTTCAAGTGATAGTGAGTGAGTTGTTTGAGATTGCAGTTGATGGTGCAATACCTAGTCTTAAAGGAAGTTAGCAAAGCAGTAAATGTGCAATAAAATCAAATCGTACACAACAAACAATTCACAATGTTATCTTGCATTATGCCTTGAGTTTGAAGACACAAATCTCATTATATCATCATAATGAAAGTGGTGACCTTAATGGTCTATCCCTGACAACCATGATTTTAAAACATGCTATTATGCTTATGGAGGCAACATTTTAAGTAAGACAATGAGTGGTGGTTTGGAACAATGGCAGGTATGAAGGACTTGTTGTATATGCATACCATGTTGTCTAGCTTAAGACACCATTCTTAGAAGAGAGTGAAGGTGGATTATGGAACTCAAGGGTTACCATGAAAAGGATTAAATCAAATAATGAGATATATTTAAAAGACATGGTCATGAATATATTAAAGATGTCACATGCAAAACCCTAGTAGCTAGAGTAATGAATATAGTGCCAAAGAGGATAGTGTGTTGGGGAAAATTTAGGAGATCTCCACATTATCTAATTATAGGGAAATACATCATTTATTTATTTTTTTAATTAAAATAAATCATTATAAACCCTATACAGGATACATTGATACTTCAAAAGCCTCTGAAGGAATTTGAGATTATTCAAATATATGTCAAGTAACATTCATAAGGTTTAGAAAATCTTGATCCTCTCTAGAATAGCCCATTAAACATGGGTTTGCTTGAATGCACTACATAATTGATATAACACAACCACTGCATATCAACCGAGTTATAGGCTCTTTATTGCAGCAAGAGGTAATCACTCTTTGATCATGATATAATTACATCCTAACCTGTTAAACTTGAGACAACCTGAATGCACCCAATGATGATTGACACCTACATTATACAACCTGAATTAACTACATTATATGAGTGCCTCCATTTCTATCACCAGCTAGCCACATTAAACTTGGGTCACACATGAATGCATCATGTATTTGTTATAGCACAAGCGTACCACATGACCAATAGAGTTATGGATCACATAATTATAGTCACAAGAATTTGTTCCTTGGTTATGATCTTATGGTGATTCCACACAACAAAATATGGACATGAAATTCTCAAAACCCTAAACCTCTAAAAATAAAATTTGATGAGATGTTGCTTTAAAATATGATTTTCAAACCTGGAACTACAAATCTGACTTCACAACTGAATTTTGCAAAAAGACAATGACTACCCTCAACTTGGTGATATCTTCTTGAATTTTTTCTGATTTTTCCCAAGAAAATCATCATTAGTTCTCCACAAACTATCTCAAGTAGAGCAAAACACTATTGCAATAAATTAGCCATGAACTCACTTTTCTTTATGTTGGCCACAATTTAATTTTTTTTCTATTTTTCATGTTTGTCAAAAATTCGACGAAAATGATAGCTGACATTTTGACGAACCCCAATTTCATCAAAATTTCGATGAACGTTGGTGATAAAATTTCAAAAAATGTAAAATTACACATCAAATTTTACAAGCACCTAATACTACATCAAATTATACATATTTCACTAGACAGTTTCGTCGGATTTTGCAGTCAAATGAGTTAGTGTACCTTTGTTTTTTTTTATTGATTTGTATCCCAAGGAAGAAATTACTCCCCAAAGTTAGACATCTCAAAATCTTTCTCTGTCTCTTCTACAAATTTCTTACACATAGCTTTATTGCCTCCAAAGATTATGTCATCAACATACACAACCATAATCAAGATTTGATATTTTTCAACTTTGAAGGAAATATTACTATATATGGTATGTTTATTCAATACTTGTTGTATCAAATATTTATCCAACCATACATACCATGCTCTAGGAGCTTTCTTCAATCCATATAATGTCTTCTTCAATCTAAAAACCATATTAGGTTTATCTAATAACTAAAATCCTTTCAATTTTTCCATGTATACTTCTTCCAATCCTCCATTCAAGAAAGAATACTTCACATCCATTTGATAAAATTTGAAATCACTGTGTGCTACAAAATCCAAAAATATCTCAATAGCTTCCATCCTTACCACCGAGGCAAATATCTCTTCAAAATTTATTCCATAAATTTTTGAATAGTCTTTACACACAAGTCTTTCTTTTTCCTTACCACTTATCTATTCTCATTAAGTTTTTTTTTTAACACCCATTGATATCTAGTAATGTTTTTGTTTGCTAGTCTTAGGAAAAGTTACCAAGTCTTATTCTTCTTAATCTACAATAGTTCTTCTTCCATGTCCTTCATCCCAAGTTCATCTTTGCATGCCTCAATCACTATTTTAGGTTCAACTTCAAAAAGTAAAGACAAATTTACCTCTTCTTCAACAACTTTCTGTATTGTTAATAAACCTTTTCTTTTTTTTCCAATGATTTTTTCTTCAAAATGATTCCTCTTCACATACTTAGGAGTTCCAGGTGTATTTTTAGGAGATTCTTCCTCTTCTTCAAAATGTACTTCCATTTCCTTAGCCTTCTTTTTTTCTCCACAATTAGGTTATCTAATTCATATCCATATATCACTAATGAGTTCTAAAAATCTTCACCCACCTCGATACTTGCACTCTCAACAATATTTCTTAATATTTTTTTGTAGCATTGGGGTGGGCTTTGATATTAGTAGAAAATACAAGGAATATTCCTTCATTAGACCTTGCATCAAACATTCCCAAGTTTTCTTCATCTCTTCTAATATAACATTTTCTTCCAAACACTCCAAATTATGTGATAGTATGTATCCTTCCATGCCACAACTCATAGGGAGTCTTTGTGTTGTTATATTTTTCTTGAACTCTGTTAAGTATATATACAATAGTATGAATTTAATCTCTCCATTAGACTTCTGGTAAGTTAGCTTCTTTCATCATAGTCCTTGCAGCTTCTTGAATAATCTTGTTTTTTCTTTCAACCACTCCATTTTGTTGAGGAGTCCTAGGGGCAGAAAAGTGCCTCTTTATGCCATGATTATCACAAAAAATGTTTAATTCATTAGAGGTGAACTCTTTACCTCTATCAAAAATCAAAAACTTAATCTTCATATCCACTTCATTCTCGACCATAATTTTAAATGCTTTGAACTTATCAAGGGCCTCAGATTTTTCTTCAAGAAAAGTAACCCATGTCATTCTTGAATAATCATCAATAAAAGGAATGAAATACTTGTCACCTTGAAAACTTCTTGTTCTTATAGGACCAAAAATATTTGTATGCACTAATTCCATTAATCTGATAGAAGATTATTTTTTTCTTTTGAAACTTCTTCTTGTTTGTTTTCCAATCTAACATGCCTTGTAGACAACATTGATAGGCTTTGTAATTTGGAAGATCTCTCACTACCTAAATTGAACTGATTCTTACCAAATTATAAAAATTAATGTGACACATTCTCATATGTCATAGCCAAATTTCATTGATCCAAGTCATAAAATAGTGACCATCGACATCTTTAACCTAACAAACATTTCCATTTGTCCTTCTTCTAGTAGCAATCACAATTACATAACCTTTTTTTGATCTCACATCCATCATCCTAAAACAAAATATTATATCCTTTGCTACACATTTGTCCAAAATTGAAGAGGTTATGCCTTAAGCCTTTAACATAGTAAACATCTTCAATATTATACTTTCCATCAAAACTAATTGAACCTATTCCACATATCTTAGCACCTAAATCATTACCAAATCTAATAATTCATCCATCACAGTTTTCAAGTTTAACAAACTTACTCTTGTCTCTAGTCATATGATTAGAGCAACCACTATCAATTATCCAATAGTTCTTATCCTATCTAGCATGAAAAGTAGATACCACGGTACCTTTACTCTTATCCTTTCTCTCTGAAGGGAATTCCTTCACACATCCTTTAGAGTTAGCAAAAATAGATTCATCTTTAGAAGCCATGAACAAGCATTCATCATCATCATCTCCATAATTAGATTCATCATTAGAAATACTTGCATCTTCTCTAACATAATAGCTTTTCTTAATCATCTTAGCTTTGTTCTCCTTGTTTTTTTTTCATTCACAATTCTATTTGGACATCTTGAAACATAGTGACCTATCTTTCCACAACTGAAACATTTGAAAGGTAACTTACCTCTGTACTTACTAGTACCTCTTCTCATTCTTCTAAAAAATTTAGCTTCCACATCATCAAGATCTTCCTGATCTGGTTCTTCAGTCTTCTCTATTTTTGCAACCTTAAAAGTAGTCTCAACTTTTGCACCATTGTTAGTACCAAATTCTCTCATTTTAAATGTAGTTAAAGATCCATAAAATTGATCTCTAAAATACTAATCTATATTTCAAGATTCCTAAATAGAAACAACTTTATGACTCTAAGCTTTAGGAAGGGTTCTAAGAATTTTCTTTACCACTTTTGGTTATTTAACTTTTCCTCCAAGACCCTTGATGGATCTGATGACTTCATCTACCCTCTACATATAGCTTGTAATATTTTCATCTCCAAACATCCACAGGTTCTCAAATGTGGTCTTTAAATTTTGCATCCTAGCTTGTTTAACCGTATTATTTTTTTCATAAATGCTTTCCAATTTTCCCAAATTTCTTTACCAATTTTCAAATCCATAACTTTCACTAATTCAGAATTTGTAAGACTACTCAAAAGAGCATACTTTTCTTTACTATTTAATTCATAGGCCTTGAGTGCAACTTCAATGTTCATACCTTTTGTAGGCATATTTAGTAAATCCATCCTTAACTAATTTCTAGACATCATATGCCAGATTCTATAAAAATCCTTTCATCCTTGTTTTCCACAATGCATAGTTTGTTCCATCAAATATAGGGATCTCCTTCTTGTGGACCATCCCATATCTACCTTAAGCAATTAAGCTTTCTTCCAAGGAACCTTTCTTTGATACTAATTTTTTAATGCACAAGAAAACAAAGAGGAGGGTGAAGCATTTGTACCTTAAAACTTCAAAACACTCATTAACATTTAGATCCACATTCATTTGTCAAACACTTTAATCTATTATGATGAATTAGCACGAAAATGAAATAACATAAACTAAAACAACTTAACACCATACACAATATAATACCATATTTATGTAGAAAACCCAAGAAGGGAAAACCCATGGTGAGGATTAGCTCACAATATAATTAGTATCAACATTGAATACAATAGGACTTGCTATTAGTAGGGATCACTAGCCAAGTAAGAAAGGCTCACTACTAGAATAGAAAAGAAGATAGAGAAGGAATGTTACATAGAGGAAAGTATCTCAATGCAACAAATAATCCACCACAATGAAATCAACACCTTCGTAGTCTGAAAGAAGAATTGTAGCCACCTTTTGCTTACTACATTGAGTAAATTAACACATGAAATATCACACCGCATTACTCAATTTCACACTCTAACACACTACACTTCACATCATTTGCATCTCTCACATCTATATTGATGTCTCTCAACAAATCAACTCATACTTATACCATCTTCAACCTTTAAACCATTTCCAAGGTTGGTACCAAAAAACTTCCATGAATCATTTAAAATATAAGTTAAAGAAGACCACATCAATCCTTAATTGGGATCCAAATCAACAACACCATGTAAACACACATTACCACAAACAATAAATATCCATTGCATGTAGTGTAAAAACTAGGTTAGTTGATACTCATCCAAACAACATTAAAATTTTAAGTACATGCTTCCTTAAACTCAAAGTGTAATGCCCCATCGTGTGAACCCCAAAGGACAACTAAAGCAACAAATACTACACAATTTTTTTTTAAAGTAAAACTAACATGCATGCGATGCACAAAAAGTAATGACATGATAATTCATTTAACAAACCCAATATCATTAACGTCCCTTGGGGTACACGAGGATACATTATGAAACTTAGTTCCATACATCAATGATAAGGATGGAAAACCAAATTTAATCCATGACAAAGCATACGTATAAAACCATCAATAAGAACCATTCAATTAAATAAATACAACACTTTGAATAACATTTGATATGGAATTGTATCCACACAAGGTTTAACGTTACATTACAATACAATGTTCAAGACATACAATGATACAAAAGTGTTTCAAACATGTACGGGATCTGTACAAGAAGATAACGTGATACAAATGGATAGATAAATACAAAGTATCATAACTGGCTCCAAGATGGATACAACTCTGGAGTCACCGCAACAACACCAATCCGCACCTCTCGATCCTCGACTGGGGACCCAATGGGTGCTTAGCACGTTCCACCCGACCACGTGGGTCTGAAGACCCACCCCCCGTGCTAAGGAGCTGACAAGAAAGAGACCTCAACCAAGAACATCCAACAGGAAACCACAAGACTCTACGACATATAAAGGTATCATAAAACTCAAGGATAACAATGACATATTCAACAACATTCATGAGTCAACATAATAAAATAAAGCTATGAAAACTCATCACAATTAAACCAAGTAATAACAATTAAGCAAGTCACCAAAGAACATTCATAAATAATTTTCACAAGAATCTGAAACAACATAAAGATTACAATATCCAGAGGCGACCAGAAATAGAACAAGGGTGTCTAGTGGAGAGTGTCATCGCATAGCTCTCATGGGATTCTCCTGGCCCTTCCTCCAACTGAGGCGCCAGCACCCATCTATGGATCTCCTGGCCCTTCCTCCTAACTGAGGCGTTGGCACCATAGGGTAGCTAATGCGGAGCCGATAATCTCTCATGAAGACGGGACTACGACTTTTCCGTCCACGACCTTCTCAATCTATCATTAGTCTATGATAGCCCTAATGCATAGATGAGGAATCCAAAGTTTATTATCTTGTGTGTTTTACTACCCATCCCCCTAAATTCTATTTTTAGGTTATCACTTGTTTAACTACTCTTATGTGGGTTCTCCTGAGCTCTTCCTCCTTTCGAGGTGCCGAACCCCACGAAGAGCCACTCTCCCTAAGACCCCTAACATAAATCAAAATCAGGCAAGGGTTATTCCAACAAAGAAACATGATATCCAATCTCAACATAAATACATGCGAGGCATTACCCATCTCACCAAAATCACAATACAAAATTTTCAATTACATGGTACCTCCCAAGCATGAGTTCAAAATGACCATTATGATCAAAATATTGACAAAATCAGATCAATAAAGAATCAATATGAAACAAGTACTCCTTGCCTCTGGAAGACTCTCAAAGTGTTAACACAAGGGTTCCCTATCAGGAACTGGCAACAGTAACAAGATCTCAAGAAACTATTTTCAATTCACAATTAACAATACAACACGTGATGACATCACAACGAGATCTTCAACACAAACAAAAACCATTATAATCAACTCAGGAAAAGTCACAATGAAAGGACCCATCAAAATTATCTTTTAATCCAACACAATCAAGTACTCACAACAACCATGAGTGTAATAGTTAAAATGATCAACTCAAACCCATTTCCACTTCCATTAAATCAGTACAAGCAAACAATCATCTCAACCTCCATTAATCAAACCAACAACCATTCATTAATTCACTTACACAAACAATCTTAAACATTGTAACCCATGTAAAGGAAATATCAATACAATAGGTAGTACACAGTCTTACTATGATTTGCTAAACTACTAACATGGTCACTTGCATTGTTAACCACTAATTAAATATTGATCACTTAAATTCTACACCTATTATTATACAAGTTAACAAAACTACAAATAGACTCAATAGAACTTACTATATCCTATAATTATTCAAAAGCAACTAAAACAATCTTCTCTTCCACTCTAATTATGTTCACACCTTTCACTTAATCAAACTAAATTATTTAACACAATAAGGACTAAATTTTATTTTATTTTATTTATTATATTTTTTTTTTCTAGTTCTCAATCAATTATCATAAGCAACTAATTATTCTTTAATTCCCTCACATGTTCAAAGTATTTAACTTCAAAGATCATTCTAAGCAAACAATTTACATTTTACTCTTACATCTTTAAGATCATTTAAAAAAAAACACTAAAGCAATTATACACATATTTTCTAATTACTCAATTCACATTTCCACTACGGAGCACTCTCCCTAACACTTTCAAGTGATAAATCATAATTAACATTTAGGATATCATTTACATTTTACGCCGCCGCTAATACCCTTAACTTAATAAGTAAACCTACATTTCCAAATAAACCAACAAGCAACCTACCTCATCTAAATAACTCTCTCTTCCATTTACTGATCCTAATACACGTATTGATAATTTAGATAGGAAATAGGTAAATTGACATACTTTTCCCTTAATCATTAAGACGACCAATTTATTATCTAAATATTTTCTTAAATTTCCAATTATAAACAACTCTTTTATTAACTATATAATTTTTATATAAAAAAAAAAACAACCAACTTTTATTTATTTATTTTAAATAACTAATTATGTTAGAAAATAACTAATGAATACCATGAGCATATACTTATTCTTTAAAATATTCTCATAAATTCTAAATATTAAAGAAATTATCTTCTCCTCATATTTAAAACTGTAAATATTCATTTTTTGAAAATCAAAATAAAAGTTTTAAGAAAGTAGGATATTTCCTAGCCTCTTTTTCTTTATTACTCTTAAAAAGTACTTTGCTTAAGAAAGTTCCTACTTTATTCCTAAGCCTTTAAAGCTTTCAAAGATAGCATGTATTCTATTAAAAAGTTAAGTAATCGTGAGGGAATGAATTTAATCTTAAATCCCATACATAATAAATAAAATGTCAAAACACTTTATAATTACCGAGGTTATTCTAGATCACCATAGACACAACATCAAAAGAAATAAGGAATGCAGAGGTATCAACTCCTCAAAATGATTGATTTATCACACTCTTATTTGCAAACACTAATCTGGAAAATACCTATGACCAGAAAATGTGGCTAAGGAAAAGTTAACTTCTTTTGTTTTTTTTTAGGGAATGCGAAAGGATTGGTTAAGACAATATTATCTATAGTACAAATTCAACCCCACCAACAAGGCAGCAATATAAAGGGAAGGATTCACTAATGAGCAGCAAAAGAGGGAATCTAATTAAATCTAAAATATAGTAATTCAAATCTTCTTATCAACTGCAATCAAAACTACGAATATTTTGCAACATGTAGCCTAGAAAAAAAATAAGAAGAAGAAAACAACACATCTACAATGAGGGACATCACGAATGTAAAAAAAAATCAATTTGCAAGAGCTTAGAGTGTATGCAGCGATAAACAAACAAAAAGTACATAAATATAGCATGTGATTCCATTTGCGTCATGCCGATGAGCACATAGTATTCAAAGGAACCCAAAACCATCGATTTATACCTAAATAACAAGTCTATCAAATTTTCAAATTAGAAAACAAGCCATAAAAAGCAAAAGGCATCCTCTATTGGGAAGGGCTGAATCAATTTCATATGGAGGCTCTCAGAATATTGAATTAATGGAGCACTCAAAGAAAAAACGTCCTAACATAAGGTGCAAACAGCGACACACTAGGGAAGAATGATACAGTCTTAAGGGACTCCCAATGTAGGGTAAACGGTTTGGGAGAAAGGCGATTAAACCACTAGAAAAAAGCATAGACCAGATTAGATGAGACAACTAAGCAACCTCAAAATCTAAATTACATGGAGGCCATCATAAAACGAATCTTCCCATCGAATGAGCAAGAGAAAGAGGTATTGACCTCACAAGCAAGGAAATTCGTCCTTAACACAAGGCGAAACCACAAGGTCAGTGCACCAAAGATTAAGTTGGGAGAGGTATGCAAAAATGGAGGTTTTATCCTCCAGGTAGCGGCAAAGTAGCCCAAACAGAACAAATTGCATTTTTATATACAAAGCGAAAAGCATGAAATCGTGGATTGATAGACAGGGCCAATAACTTATAAGTAAATTCAAAGCTATTGAAATAAAAACCGATACAACAATTTCCAAACAAGATATATAAAAATTGTAACTGGTAAGAATGATAATGTAGCTCTTCAAGTAAGTCACGTACAAAAATAATCAACGAAAGGGAAATTCAAAGATAGAAAAGAACCTGGCTAAGTCGTTGCCATCCAATCTCCCTGGAAAGCCCCTTCCAAACAAGATGTTTTAGGTGTTTTTTTTTTCTGAATCATTGCCCCCCGTTCCATTATCCAAGATCCGTATCCATAAAACCCCCGATGATAATCCCCTTTCAAAGACAAAATCAACAAGATAAGCAAGTTCCCCTTTCTAATTTCATTTTTCCCCCTGTGCATGCGCACACTTTTGCCTTTTTATCATATTTTTTCCATTTTTGTTGGCTTTTCCCACTTAGGTTTGAAATCCAATCTCTTTATTTATCTTAAATAAATAATTAGAAGAATTATTTTTCCTCCAAGATAATCTATTAAATATTTTTTTTTATAAGCTAAATTAATTTAATTATTTACCTAGCAATTGTGTACAAAGTTGACTTATTATTTATAATTTTAATTCTAATTTTATTTAAATTACTTCATAAGCTATTTTAATTTAATTAAATAATGATTTAAAATATTAATTTCACCTCACAATACATGAACACATTAAACAACATAACACAATAAACACTTACTCGAAAATAACTTACTTTGAATGTCAATGATGACCGAACAGAGGGCACTACACAAAGATAACTTGAAAACCTCATACCATGCTCAAACATGATCTAGAATATTCCAAAAGTTCACCCTAAAATCCAATAGACTCCTTCACAACAACTTTCACCTAAAGAATGTATAGACCCAGTACATCCAAACTACTCTGCCTTACACTGTAACTCAAAGAACCATCCTTTGAATCACAAAGCCTCAAACCCTCTTGATTGAGGTAAATTTTCAGCAACATAAACACTCCTTTGAAATTTTAAGACCTAAAACATGACTATGAAGAAACATGGAGCAAAAAAATTTCTACCAAACACCTCTATAATACATAGTCACACAGTAGTGAACACAACTTATCCTGTACAACAATACAACATACCAACTCTCAAATATAACACCTCTGAACAACTATGTCCAACATATCTGAATTTCATAGGTAGATCTTCAACCCAGGATAAATGTAGAGAAAATCCATAACAAAACTCTATCACCTAGAACACCACAACAACACGCAATTTCCTCTTTTTATCAAATTTTCTCAAAAGCACTTGGAAACCAAGCACCAAAGACACATCCTCATCACATTTATCACTAATGACAACATAATGCAACTAATCAAAGCATCAACTATTCACACTCTTGCAACAAACTTATTACACATCAATGACAACACAAACTTGTTGACATTAATGATAAAACCAACTATTCATACTTGCAATAGTATCATATGATTTTAAACTCAAATACTCACATATCTAAAAATTATTTTTCATTCTTGTCAATGAGAGTCTTTTGGATGCTTCATGAACCTTGAAATAAGTCTTACATGAAAGATAATGTTTGGCATTATGGTTTTTAGGTACATTAAACTACCAATAAATATTTTATATAATGATGGATCAACATTTGATCCCTTTTCAACCTTTCTTACATTCAAACATATTATTGTTGGTGTTGATGTAATATTACAATTTTCCATATTTAATCTTTTCAAAATATCCTTCACATTTTTGGCTTGAGAAATGAAAAACTCATTTTTAGATTGATTCACCTCAATGCCAAGAAAATACTTCATGAGACCCAAATTGGTCATCTCCAATTCCTTCTTTGTGACTCCTTTAAGAAAATTATTTGATAAATAACTTATTAGTAATGATTATTCAACATTAAAAAATACAATTATGATTTGACCTTAGCCATTCATCTTTTTATAGATTTTAATCTCATTTTTGTTCCCACTAAATCCATTATGTAAGATCCAAGGCTCTTTTTTTTGCACCATGCTCTAGGAGCTTGCTTTAGTTCATAGATGGATTTATTGAGTTTGTAGACCTTGTCTTTGTGGTTTAAAATCTCATATCTTTTTGACTATCCTAAATATATAGTTCTTCAAGGAAACCATCAAAAAATATAGGTTCTACATCTATTTAGTATATTGGTGACTTCTTTTGAGTTTTTATTTCCAATATTATTGTTATTATGTCTAGTCGAGATACTAGATAAAATGTTTAATTGTAGTTTGTAAAAAAACCTTTTCTACTAGAATTTCTTATATTTTTACACATCTCCTTCTCCATTAAACTTGGTCTTGTAGACCCACTTTACTCCTATCACATTTGTTGGTAAGTTTCAAAGTGGAGAGTACAAGCTACTACATAGGACTTACAAAGCCTAAGGCCAACAAGGAAGGTAGATTAAAAGATGCCCTATAAATGTCACATCTCTCTAGGAGATTAATCAAAGATAAATTTATGTAATAGATATAGGAGATATGAAAGAGATGGTCAAGGAAATATGAGATAGGAAAGTGGTAGATAAGAATGTCAAGATAGGATAGGAGATAATGTAGAGAATATACTAAGACTTGCCATTTTATTTTTCATATGATTATATACATATGGAGTTATAAGTATTTGATTAGTATATATGTTTTTGATGACTGATGTTCTTATTTAAGTTGTATATAGAATGCAATCGGATATAGTTTACCTACCATAAATAGTCTTTTATCTCATTGCATTATGTGGGGTATAAACTAACTATATAAGGGATATTAGGGTGTAGATCTCTAGATTGTAATTCCTCATTTCCTCTTTCTAACATTGGTTCTATTTTCGAGACCCTAGAGTGAGTAGTGAAGAAAATACAGGGTAAGGAAAAGAAGTGGAGGCAATAGAAAAAGAAGATAGCAAGGAATTTTTTTTGTAGACACAACTATTTGGTACTACCCTTGTGAGAAGGGGCTAGGAAATTAAGATATGAAAAATTGGAATAGGGAAGGGATCTAAAAATATCCATAGAAAAGATGAATTATTCAAAATTTAAACTAATCATGGGATATATAAGGATTAATGGAAATCCAAATTAAAAAAAAAACTCATGATAAAATGTGATGAAAAAAAGGAAATTTGAGCTTATTGAATGAATTAAGTTGGGAATAGAAATTAATGCAGAAGAAAAATGGTTGAAACAAACTAAAATTAGATAAGAAAGATACTACAAAAGGATGGAAGAAGTATAAAAGAGAGAAATAGAATAGGACAAAGAGACATCGGTAGATAATTTGAATGAAGAGGATGAGTATTCCACTAATGGTGCTACTAAGATAATATAAAAATTGTAACCCTAGGTGGATCCATAATGAAGATAAAACCTTGAGAGAATTCCAACTTCCTCCCTAATCTAGATGTAAGAGTGTTGATCTAGCTCAAAATTGAACAACCCTAAACTAGTCCTATTTTATCAATTGCACAAGGAAAGAGAGAGAGAGAGAGAGAGAGAGAGAGAGAGAGAGAGAGAGAGAGAGAGAGAGAGAGAGAGAGAGAGAGAGAGAATACAAAAAATGAAAGGGATGGTGATGCACCAAGATCATAATGTGTTTCTTCCTTCTTACTATAGCATAGTGAACTGATGAAAATTAGAAAGTGACTTACACAATCTTATATTCTACTAGTTTCTAGAAGTTGTATGAAGGTTAGGGTTTAAAAAACACTAAGAGGTAGAAAAATAATTTATAATTATCCCTTGTAATGAATTTAGCACAACACATAGCATGCAATAAAAAAAACATTCATTCATATCTAAAGTTAAATATTTTTTCACAACAAATCAAAAGTGAAGAGAGGTAAGGGTATGTGCACAATCATGATGGACCAAAAAGTGGTGATATGATGGGTATGTGTAGGGTATGTGGATAATGACTTTTTTTTTACCCAAAATTGATGAAATGAAAAGGGTTTTTAAAGGAGATTCTCATCTTTCTACCAATATAAATTATTCTTTAATTTGAGTTTAATAAATAATTATTATTCATTTTCTATTTGAATTATGACTAAAGTCCTAATTGATAGTCTGATTGAAAAACATCTATAGGTTTCAAATGGTATCATATTTTTTGAATTGAAAACATGCATCACATTCTAAGCTTCACATACTATAGGATTAAAAAAATTAAAAATGAATTTCATGAAGTTTCGACCAAGTTAAGGTGGTTAGACATACAAGTTTTTATATTTTTTAAAAGTCGTAATAAAAAATTCATAATTAATTATTTACTTGGAAAAATATTACAAAAAAAATATGCATCACATTGGTACATGAGTACTCTACTTATATCTAAAATCTTATAATTTTTTTTTATCATTTTAATGTGGTTTGGGTGGTTAGACAGACACCTACTTATTTTCTCCTTGAAATTTAAGTACTACTGCATTGAAATGTCAAATTTTCACCAAATGGATTATTATTTTTTAAATAAACCTAGTAGTTTAGAAAATAAATTCAATTTTCTATAGATTCTATTGTTACATATTTTTGAAAAAATATAGATAAATCATTCAAATTTTTACGTAAAGTTGCCTAACTTTGATTTTTCTGAATTTTTCGCCACTTAAGGGTCTGTTTTTTCCATGATGATCCTGTACATACACATAAAAGATAAAAAAAATCATTAAATTCCTATAATTTGTGCAAGATACATTTAAAGTCCTTCTAGAGAATCCACAAATCAAGATTGATAGCTAGGATAGTTTTTGTAGTATTAATGGCATCTTTTGGGAATTGTCTTTGAAATAAACCCTTTGTAGAATTCCAAACCTCATCTAGACACACATTTTTTTATCAGTTTTTCTAGAAGGTGGGAATTTGGTCAAGGTATGGATATATCCCATTGTTCTTCAAGGTTTTATGAAATTCACCTCCTCTTAAAAATCTATAGCATCCTTTTATTTCCCTTTAGTTCATATTGGGTCCTCATTCCCACTCTTAATAGAACCAAGTGCCCTTCACCTAGATGTGGAGGAAAAACAACACCCGTCAAGATATATCTCAACACTTACAATTTATCTACAAGGTCCCTCAGACCCATTATGTTCCAATGGTGATATCAACACCTGATGATTTCATCATGAGATGAGAGGTGATAAAATGGAGTGAAAGTGAACCTACAGTGAAGCCAATTAAATTGGTTGATTTTTAAATGGTGAAAAATTAGGATCCATTAGAACCATGTGGAAAAAAACACCTCTATCTATCCATAAAATCTATACTTGGCCAAATTTGGGCATCATTAGGTCCTTGTGGAAAATCATGTTAGAACTAGTCTTGTGGAAGAGGATATCTAAATTAGTTTTACCAAGCCTTAACTAGGTCAATTTCAAATGGGTAGGGAAAATCTAGAAGGGGAAGATGACATTAGCAGGGGGCTTGTAAGAAAAATTAAGTCAATTGCACATCACAAAGAGAAGTTCACTTGGACATCAAAATATTGCAAAATATTGACTTGGAAATTTTCCTATTTTTCTTTAGCTTGTGGGGAAAACCAAGTGAACTAAACTTTCTAAGGAAACCTAGCCAAACTACTCTTTGTTTGGGTGGAGGGAGAAAATAGGAAAAAATCTTAACTTAGCAAGTATTTAAGCTCAATTTTCTCCAAATTTGAATTAAGGATACCCATATGGGTGCTGAAGAAGATGTAAAGCTAATTTTGAGATCTTGAATTTTTAAAATTTACTAAGTTAAAGGGAAGGAAAGGCAACAACCATAAGCATAAAATCATGCAATATGACCATGTTAAGATCTCTCATATTATTTATAACTAATGGACCATAAGATGGAAATGAAATGTCAACATTTTTGCATTTTTTATGGGATGTTAGCATACTAAACATGTAGAAACCAAAAGCCTCAAGAATCCACTATGCAATAGACTCACAAGGTCTTATTAAATTTGAAATAGGGTAGCCTCAAAACAACAAAACTAGACATGTGTAGACATACACTAGAGCTTACTCTATGTATTCTACCTAATAAAATATGAATTTTTTTCTACAAAATGTATAATAGAATCTAAACTACACTTTCTATTTCATTTTATATTTATTAATGGTTTACATTCCAATCATTGTCTATTATTATATTTATTGTGAAAATATAGGAATTATAATTTCATAATGATTTATTATGTTTAATACATTGTAAACATGGTAGTCATATGTTAGACCAGGATTAATTATCAACAAAAATTGGTGTGGAGGAATCTTGATGTTCTTGTCAATCCTTAAGAATCCTTTGAATCCATAAGATCTCCCAAGTGGCCTTAGAGGCTACCATATATTCAGCTTCTACAGAGGACAAATTTGGGATTCATTGCTTTTTAGATTTTCAAGAAATAAGAGTAGATCCTATGAGGCCCCACCTATAGATCATAATTATATCATTTGATATTTAGATATATTAAAATTTCTTCTATTCAAAATATTGAATTAACATATTTTAATAGTTGTAGATATGTTCTTTAGTTATGAAAGTGTTAACCATACATATGTGGGACTTATCTAGCTCGTCTATAATTTTTGGGCAAGAAATATGGTAAAAACAAACATATTAATTTTGGGAGCATAGAAATTTAAAAGAAAATATTTTGTTTTATAGGTATGTTCATGCATCTAATGGTAGCCATAATAGTAGTATGAGAAACTTAATATTTTGGCAATAGGTTTTGATGTATCAAGGGGATCAACAGGAGAAATTTGAAAAGGTGTTCTTTCAATATTAGATGTGGAGAAGTTGAAAATCTAATAAATTTCTTATCATTATTTACTTGTGGTGTAGTGATAAAATCATAATTATTAGTAGCAACAAAATGTATGATATCATGCCCATATCGTTGCTCATGTAAAATAAAAAGGTGTTTAGGTGGACATAATGGAACTCTAGTATTATATTTGGTCACATGGTTTGGTAATCATAGAAGAAAACATTTCATAAGTGATCAAGGTTTAATATTTTTTAATAGACATATTTAATTTAATGAATAGTGATCTTAGTAGTCTAGTATGTGGAATCAATGGATTAAAGAAAAATAAATCAGTTGAAAATTTGGATGGTTAGTGGTAATTAGGGAGTCCACATGATAGAAATTAGGAAAAGATGAACTACATCCTAATTAATTTCCTTGCCATTATTGTATTTATTTTATTTGGGACCTAAGTAGTTTGTGTTGAATCTCTCTACTATTCAATTTAAATCTAAGTACACATTATAATGTAAAATTTGAATAAGGTATAATTAGTTTAGCAATATAATAAAAAGTTAACCATATATAGGTATTTAAGATACCTAATAAAAATAGAGATGAATTTTAATTATACAAGTGTATAAAGAATAGGTATCAGAAACATAAATTTGAGGGGTAGATATAAAATTAGAAGTCATTATTAGTACCTATAAATACATTTTATATGCAATTATTTATTAAGGGAGCATAAATTTTGTGTTCAAACCATAGATAATAGTTACAACATATATTTTAGGTAGAGGTTGAATGTAAACTTTTACATAGAAAATTTATAACGATTACATCTTGATGGCTACCTAAGAGATATATTAAATATTTATACTTATCATATAAATAATAGACACCATGCATAGAGTTGTCTAGTGTTGACATCATAATTATATTAATTGGATAAGTATATCATGATATACATAGAAGGTGTTAATATTATGATAAATTACTCTATAACTCTTTTCTATCTATTCACTATATAACGAGAGGAACCTCCATAGATTGATCATCTTCGTCTATTCTATGTAATTATTAAACTATTATGTAATTATATGTGAGTTAAACTTAAATGAATAATATGGTTATTGGTCAACCCAATTTGTGTTGAAGTCCTAGAAGTTGAACTACGAAGCCTGTGCACATGTGCGTACGTGGGAAAGGGCATCAAATATGAGCCATTAAAACATAGGTCCAACCCCTAGGTCTTGTTCTCTCATTATTACTTTGAAATCATTATTGATATATTTTATTTGCATAGCATGTGACTTGATTGTGTCTTTAGGTTATAAATGTGTTAGTAGTACTAATTAATCTAGCTGGTCATTATGATTCCTTGTCACTCCTTGAATTCCTATCATAATTTTCAAAACAACATGTTTACTTAACTAAATATTTTTATATGCCAGTCAATTTTTGTTATTATTTTGTTATCTCTAAAATTTGCACCCTATTGAACCTAATGTTCAACAATTCCAGTGTAACATGGGAAGACCTCTAAAGTTGTGTGTTACTTATAGGTAGTGGTCAACCTCCGGAGAAGGCTGACTTCCTATTGGTATTACCTAAACTAATGATTGATGAGGAAAAGGGAAGAAGGATATGCATAAACTTAAAAAACCTATTCCTATGGTGATACACCAAAATTTCCTAGAGGCTACATACTCAACTTATATGCACAATTCTAACAATGATTGAAACTAGATTACAAAACTCACTTTTCATATACCATTACATCAGTAATTTATAAATAGGTTTGAATGCTAAAACTCTTAGAGGTAAATATAAATCTCACAACTAAAAATTATTGCACTTATAACACTAATTATAACCTGCAATAAGATATATCTCTACAAAAGGTGTTGGATTTCAGACAAAATTACAAGGAAATGAATAAGATTTCACAAGTAATTCAATCAATCAATAAGGCACAAAATAAAGTATAGTGTGAGAAGATAGAATATTCCATATCATTGATGTCCAAGGCCTTCATTGATATACATGCTTCAACTACTGAGTTGCAAAACGTGCTCAAACTATCCAAGGACTACAAAATTCTCTTTCTCTAGAAATTGCATAAGAAGAATTGATTACAAAATGAGTTCAAAAATGACTAAGTAGCAAATTTTAAAATAGTTGCACTAAACAAGCAGCTAGAAGCTTCTTGGATCCGATGGCTTTAAAAATCCAAAAATATAGCACCTATATTCTCTCAAGAAGATCCCATAATGGATGAAAAAGTCATGCAAGACTTAATCAAACCATAAACATCTCTAAAAAATTCTCTAAATGGAAATAGATTGTCTATATTCTCTCAACAAAGTGATGAGTCATCCCTAAATTTTCTCCTCATGTTGGCAAACAAATTCCAACTCCTCTATATTTTCTCCAAGATCATAACTCAAAGCATATCCTTGTGCTTTCTTCATGACTTAGTCATATAGCACATGTTTCTTTGCATTCACAAGATAATGATTTAAGCTAAATGATTTATAAAACATAATTTAGATTTAACCATTTTACAATATAATGCAAAAATAAAACTCTCTACTCCATGCGTTGATATAGATATCCCTAAGTAGTAGGGATTACTAAGTAAAAAATGACTTGGAGATCTAAGTCATAAAAGCATACTTGTAAAGCCAAAATACAAGAGGTAAAGGCATAAAAATAATAAGACATGAAGTCTTGTTCACGGCCTTATTAATTGACAATGTATTTTTAAAAAAGAAGGAAAAATACCTATCTTCAATCGGCCTTGACATTAGGGTTTGAAAACCTAAAAGAAAAAGAAATAAAATTTTGTGTTATTTTTGAAAGAAGCTTTAGGAAGAAGCTTGGCCACCACCTCCATGAGGGTTTTTGAGAAGCTTTCTTGGATTCTACTACATTGACCTACATTTTCCATCAATTTTCTTCATAGGAACAAACTGGTAAGTCATTTTAATTGAAATTCCCTCTGTTAGTTTGATTTTAACTAAAAAAATGGCCTTCCATGGTCATGATATGCTCTATGTTTCTAGGCATCCTTACCCACTATAATTCTTCTCTTTTATTTTTTGTGATTTCCTCATTGTTGAGGGTCGCACCACCATGATTGAGGTTTACGGAACTTTTCTACAACTTTCAAGACAAATTTGACAACCTCGGGGGAGATTTGCTTGCATTTGTTAAAGCCTTCTTGTAGAAAGAATGCATGGGTAAGTTTTTATTTTGTAAGAAACGTTGGAATCTTTCCATTCTTTTATACAAAACCTAAAGACAACAAAAATAAGAATATATTTTTTTCTATTTTTCAACTGTGTTTTACAATATATGTAAAACTTTCATATCTTTAATGGATCATCCTGTGTATATAACTTGGCTTTCATGAGTTACATGTAGCTTCACAAAAAAAATATAAAGGGTTTGAAACCCTATGCCACCATGTGAGTTTCATTTATCTTCTTGAAAGAAAAAAAAACAAGTTTAGAATGATTTATTCTACAGAAAACCCATGAGGGTTTCATCCTGCTACATGTTTTCGAAGGCTTTTCCATTTTTTCCACATTTACTTAACCACACACCTTCTTTAATTGATTTTAGTTTTGTATTTGACATGAACACCATGAGAAAGCAACGACTTCTTTTTTCTGTCTGAAGAATTCAAGCTTCATTCATGGAAAAATAATGAGGTTTTTGTTCAAATGTATAGCTCAGTCTCTAGATTTTTGTATTTAACATGGAAACAATAGTAAATTTTGATATTGTTGTTCCCTCATTGTTCTTAACATACTTTGTTCTGTTGGGAACTTGTTATGTTTAAAAACTAGATTCTCCATCATACTTTTTCCCTATATATTTCACTTTCATAATCAGAGGGTTTTCTTCCACAATTTTTTAGTTATTTAGCCATTTTGTGCTTATGAAGGGCTTTTTCAGTAGTATATTTTTATGCTTAGACCCTTATTTGAAAATATCAACACTGAACACTTATTCAGCCTTTTAAACTTTTTCATTTGTTGGTTGAGAGCTTTGATATTCTTGAAATTTCTTGTCCAAGGACCATTCAACTACATCATGAACAAGTAGATAAAGATTATTCTTTTGAAATTTTATATTATATGCTCTGTTTATGAACATGATTTCTCTTTTCATGACATTCCTTTGCATCCACTATTATGTCATGAATAATGTGTTTGAAAGTATTTATCTTCATAGTACTGAGCAACAACTCTCTTTGCTATTTATATTCCTCTGATTGTTTTACACAATGAAAAGTTTCAAAACTTGGAATACAATATTAAATTTTCATTGGATAACAAGGAACATAGCAATAAATATATTGTATACTTGTGGATGATTGTTATTATCATTTCTGTAGACAATGATCCAACGATTCCTTGTGATCTGGTTCATTTCTAACTTGCAAGTCACTGTTATGAATATCATTGCTTACTATACATAGTTCTTGATGAAGTAAGTTTGATCATGTTTGTCAATAGTGTAAACTTATTATGAGAATATGGCTATTTTCCATTATAGTATAACTCTATTTATGATACAAAAACTTGTTATTTTTATAATGTCTTCATGGAACTAAAATTGTAAGAAGATTTGCACTTGGTACTGAATGTGATTTCATTAATGCATATGAGGTTGCCATAGTATAATCTGTAGCTAATTTTTTGGAGAAATACTTGTGAACTCAGAATGTATGCTTGTTCACTATTATTGCATAATAAAATTATTAAGATTGCATTTCTCTCTTAAATAAGGTTGAATGAAATGATTGTCTGATAACTCAACATGCCGAGCTCAACCCTTGTGGGAGCCACATTTTAACCCACATGCTAAATTAAGACATGATTACACCTTTAGTTGTAAATGAAGTAAAAATTTAGAAAAAATGTATATTGTAGGTGTGTTTGTTGATTTTATGGTTTTTTGGGACACCTAAAATTAACATGTAGTTTTTTAAATACACATTATGATTGGTTTGTGTGTACATAGGTTTCAGAATGTTTATGTAATGTTTGTAATCAGTCATTGCTTAGAGCATACTCTAACACCATTGCTTACTTCTTTTTAGGAACATGAACTAGGAGCAAAAGATGAAACTAGAAGGGACAGATGAGGCTCGAGACAGCAACAAGATGAAACAACACTAGTCAAGACCAGTCATTCATAGACAATGGCTGGTTACTTTCCTTCTATGCACATCCATTATTTTTCTTACTTATTCATGTATGATTTTTTCATAATTTGTATTGAATAAGCAAAGGTTAGTCTCATGGCTTGTATGAGACAATGTACACTTTTACATTCAATAAAGATTATTCTTTTCCGAAAAGATCAAATTTTTTCTTCTATTATATGCATGTGTATAAATGCAATGATTTGTAGTTGTAATATTTCTTGGATTTTTTCATTTATACATCTGAATGTAATGTAGGAAAGATAGTAAAAATAATACTTCATTTTCTTAGTTTAAAATCAACAAGCTCAATCTGATTTGAGCTATAAGTGAAAATTGAGTAACATTTCTTGTGACATTTGCTACATGTTTGTCTGATAAACATTCTCACCAGTTGCCTAGACCTATCCTTGGGCACGGAGTCACTCAAAAACTAGGCTTATGACCTAGGAAAACAAATTTAGAACTTTTGTAACTCAAACTTGGCATTATGATGAAACCTTGGTATTTATTGAAAACAAAACAATAGAAGGGAAAACTATCTAGATGTGCTAAAAAGCACTTAGGGAATGAAACTTACAATTAAACTATAG
>VDFB02000013.1:103165741-103302887 GCA_007258455.2 Sequoia sempervirens
ATTCCTTGATGCCATCAAGTGAAGATTGAGGAATGGCGTACATATGGAGTACATCTCGCTTGAATTATTTGAAAACAATAGCCATATCAAATCCCTTTTTCCCAAGTCCTACTCTCTCAAGGTTAAAAATCTCAATCTCACTAATAGTGATTACTAAGAAAGATAATTCCACCAACTCTACCAAAAAATTTACCATAGGAACAATAAAAGCAGAGGATTTGAAAGGAACTCCATGAAAACCAAGCTCTCTAAATGGTATATAAAACTCTAGTTCAAAATATTTTAGATGAGGTTGCTCCCATATCTCTCTTACTCACTTGAAAAATCCTTGAAACTATGTATTAATTTTATTTTTCTTGTTTCTCTCTTGTTCTTCTTAATTTCATTGGTGCAGGAGCACCTAGGAAGCAATAAAGAGCACACTAGGCAAAATGTGGAAGTATAGAATGAGTTTATGACTTAGATGTATGCCTTCAAGAATTTTTGTGGTTGGAATGATGTTTTCTAATAAGGTCATGTTGACCATGGGTGAGAAACAAAAAGATTCTAGTCCAAAGTTTAGGAATGGAGGTTTTTGCAATTATTGACAATTTTTGCAAAAACATGCTCCTTTTGTGTTTGAGCAGCCAAGAAGGGCCCATTGGAAAAATAACTATTGGGAAAGCATATTTAAAGGTTTCCTTAACCTTTTTGCAAGGTTGAAAGTACGTTTGTATGGATTGTTTTGTTGGAAATTGAAGGAAAACAATTTTTTGAGTGAAATTTTCTATTTTTTGGTCTAAGAGAAGGCTCTAATGGATTAAATCTAGTTCTGTGTTGTGTGTAGGATGTAGAATAAATCTATTACAAGTTTTTTGTAGCCTTTAGATGGTTCTTTCAATCGTTTTCTTGTCTCTTTGTAAATATTTTGGTTTCTTTGTGCTTGCTGGCTTGAAATAGGTAGTGTTGAGTAAATGGGGTGCTAGAGCACTTTTCCACCATACAAACCATACAACCTTTTGGAAATAGTGCCTAGACACCATGCTTGTACATATGTTAGTTGGTAGGTTTTGTTTGAGTGCAGGAGTTGCTAGCAAAGTGATGCCCTAGGTGAGCCAGTGCAGGTTCGGCTAGGAAAAGCTTGTTGTGCAGGTCACAAATCTTGCAGGGGTGCTGAGCCATTGAGGATTTTCTTCTTGGAGGAGGTAGGGTGGTGTGTTACCTTGTTACTACATGAAGGAGGAGGCTCCATTTTTCCATTTGGTGTGTAAACAAATTGGAAGTTTGCTAACTATCAAGGGAAGGCTTAAAACCCTAGTTTTTGCTCCATTTCATGTTTGAGCTTTGTACGGACAGTGGAAGGCTGAGACGTCAAGAATATTTGAATGTTGTCCATGGGAACCAAGAACCTTGGAAAAAGAGTGGGAATTCCTTTTGAGATTTGTGAGTTCTAACCTATTTTGTAGGTGAAGGAGACCTAATAGGGGCTTAAGGGCTACTAGCCTTTCAAACCCTAGCTAAAGGATTGGTGAGAGCGATGGGAAGTTGAAGTCTTGGAGGTTGTTCAAACACCTTTGGAGGATAGTTTGAAGCCTTTTAAGACTTATCACTACCCTTGCAAGAGTTGATGGAGTGTTGAGGAAGATTGTTCTTTAGTATAGTGTAAAGTCTAAGGAAGAGTTGTGGCAATGAACCAAGGTGGACTTGGTGGTTGGAGTTTGTGATAGAAGAGGGGTTCGTCAAACATACCAGGGGCACCTAGTCATGAGTAGGGACCTATAGGTTAGATTGGTGAAGCAAAGCACCAAGGAGGTCTTACAAGGAATGTCCTAGAGCAGGAATCAGTGATTGATACCTCCAACCCCTCTGCCTATCAGATTGGTATGAAAGCAAGCAAAAGATTTGGGATTGATCTTGTATGTCAAAGACAGAGTCTAGTGGTTCTAGCATCATGGTGAAAAATGCTGAGTTGGCCAAGAGGGTTGAAGAAACAAAGGAAGACAATAGGGTATTGAGAGAGAAGTTAGACAACTTGAGCAAGCATTGAATGTTATGTGGTTTGATGGAAGAATAGCAAAAGAAGAAGAGGTTGTAGAGGAGGATAGAATCCATAAACCTAACCCTATATTGAAGGAGGACCCCTTCTTGAAAGCATTGAAGGCTTTGAGTGGAAAAGCACTTGAAGGAGTACCACTATTTAGTGGAAAGATGGAGGCTGATTTAGTTATGGATTGGATAGAGGGAATGAAAAACCATTTTGAGTGTGATGGAGTCACTGAAGCACAAAAGGTAAAGGTGGCTAAATCAAGACTAAGAGGTTCTACCTTAACTTGGTGGAAATTCATTCAGATAGAGAGGGAGAAGGAAGGCAAGCAACCTATCTCTACTTGGAAGGGAATGGTTGCCAAGGTGAAAGAAGCATACCTACCTAAAGACTATGAAATTTAGTTGCATAAGAGGAGACAGAGTTTGAGGCAAAGAGATCAGGATGTGAGTTCTTATACTGAGGAGTTTCAAAGACTTTGCATGAGGTCCAATGTCATAGAGGATGAAAGTATCAAGGTGGCAAGGTATCTCAATAGTTTGAAGTGGAACATTCAAGAGGAGATGGTTCTCTTAAGCCCCAAAATAGTGCACCAATGTTATCAATTGGAATTAAAGATTTAAGAGAGGAGTAATAGGAAGCAAGATCAGACTTCTAAGGGCAGAGGCAAAGGCAAAGATCAAAGAGGACAGCGTGGTGGCTACCAAGGTAGAGGCAATGACCAAAGACACCAAAGAGAGTCAAAACTCACAAAGCATGGAGGTGAAACATCTACAAGAGGTGGATATAACATGGGTAGAGGACCTCAAGGAGGTTCAAACAGAGGAAGAGTAGGTAGGAGAAATTCTTATTTTGTAAACATGAAGTGTTACCATTATAATCAAATAGGTCATCCTGCTTATAGATTCCCAGAGAAAGCATCTTCATCAAGCAATGAAAACAGAGTGGCTTATGCATAAGAGGACACCATGAGTCCTAAGGCATCTAAGGTCAGTCATATTAAATCTGAGGTAGGAGAGAATCTGATGTTCAACAGGGTTCTAATTAGACAACTGGTTAAAGAGGAACCAAAATAGAGGAGGGCTCTATTTAGAGTAAGGTGCAAGATACTTGAAAAAGAGTGCAAGGTCATAGTAGATTCAGGTTCAACAAACAATATCATATCAGAGGAGGTAGTAATGAAACTAAAATTAGAGAAGTCACTTCATACTAACCCCTACAAGGTAACTTGGCTAAACAAAGGGTAGAGTGTTTTAGTAAATGAGCAGGTAATGGTGGAGTTTTCCATTGGAGGATACAAAGATAAGCTAATTTTTGATGTATTACCCATGGGTGCATGTCATCTTCTACTAGGAAGACCATGGAAATATGACAGAGGTTCCATATATGATGGGAGAGAGAATAAAATCTCATTCAAGAAGGATGGGAAGACTTTTAAGTTGCAGTCACTGTCAGAAGAAGAAGAGGGACAGTCAAAGGCACCAAACATCATGTTGAGTAGTGGGAAGGAGTTCCTTAACAATCTACATCAAGGAGGTGAAGGATATGTGGTTTTAATGCAGACAAAAGATGAAGAAGAGGCTAAAAAGATAGTCATACCAGAATGAGTCTAAAAGCTATTAGAAAAGTATAAGGATATTGTCAGTGATGGTACACCTGCAACTTTATCTCCAACGAGAGCTATAAGTTATCAAATTGACTTCATACCTGGAGCTTCATTACCTAAAAAAGCAACATACAAGCTTACATCAGATCAGAATCTTGAGGTAGCTAGGCAAGTGAAGGAGTTGTTGGATCAAGACTTGATTCAAAAGAGTATTAGCCCTTGTGCAGTACTAGTGGTCTTAGCAACCAAGAAAGGAGGTAAGTGGAGATGTTGCACTGCCTCTAGAGCAATAAATAGGATCACAATTAGGTATAGGTTCCCTATTCCTAGAATTGAGGACTTAATGGATTGTCTTGGAGATGCACAATACTTCACCAAGTTGGATCTCAAGAGTGGGTATCATCAGATTAGAATTAAGGATGGTTATGAGTGGAAGACAACTTTTAAGACAAATGATGGGTTATATGAGTGGAGAGTGATGCCATTTGGTTTCTCCAATGCCCATAGCACATTCATGAGGCTCATGAATGAAGTGCTTAAGGACTTTACAGGGATATTTGTGGTAGTGTACCTTGATGACATCCTCATATACAACAAGACAACAAAAGAGCATTTGAAACATGTGGAGCAAGTTATTAGAAGGTTGCAAGAAGAGAAGTTGGAAATCAATCTAGAGAAGTGTGAATTCTTTAAGCAAGAGCTAGTCTATTTGGTTTTTTTAGTATCCAAAGGATCATTGAAGATGGATCCAAGCAAGGTGGAAGCCATCCTAAACTGGCCTACACCAACCACAGGGACTGAGGTAAGAAGTTTCCATGGATTGGATCAATTTTATAGGAAATTCATAAGGAATTTTAGTGGTATATGTGCACCAGTCTTAGATACAATCAAGGGTGGTTTAAAAACTAAGTTTGTGTGGACTCAAGAAGCTGAGAAAGGGTTTGAAAAACTGAAACAAGAGGTGGTAACTCAACCAATTCTCTTATTACCTAGCTTTAACAAGTTGTTCACTGTGAAATGTGATGCAAGTGGAGTGGTAGTATGAGGAGTGCTTAGTCAAGAGGGTAGGCCTATAGCCTTCTTTAGTGAGAAACTCAATGAAGCAAAGAAGAAGTATTCATCCTATGAATTAGAACTTTATGCTTTGGTTCAGTCACTTAGGAAATGGAGACATTATCTTCTACCCAAGGAGTTTGTAATCTTTACTCACAATTAGGCACTCAGTTTTATCAACACTCAAGAGAAGTTGAGTAATAGGCATTTGAAATGGATGTAATACATCCAAGCTTTTACCTTCACCATCAAGCACAAGAAGGGACAGCTAAACAAAGTGGCAGATGCATTGAGCAAGAGATTGTTGACAGTCCAAGAGATACAGATCAAGAGCATTGGCATAGAGAGTTTCAAGGATCTATATGGAGATGATGAAGACTTTTCAGAGGCCTATAAGGTATTTTCTAGCATTGAGAACCATTTCCATAGCTAATACTCTTAATATACTTTGCAAAATGGGTTATTTTTTAAGGGAAATTACTTATGTATCCCAAGAGGTTCAATGAGGGAAAATATGATTAGAAAACATCATTCCAACCACAAAAATTCCTGAAGGCATACATCTAAGTCATAAACTCATTCTATACTTCCACATTTTGCCTAGTGTGCTCTCTATGGGGTTGGAGGAATCAATCACTGATTCCTGCTCTAGGCCTTTCCTTGTAAGACCTCCTTGGTTCTTTGCTTCACCAATCTAACCTATAGGTCCCTACTCATGACTAGGTGCCCCTATTTTGTCTGACCAACCCCTCTTCTATTATTCACGAAGATCATACATTGACCTTATTGCCCCTCCTAAAGTTTGGACCACATCCATTACCTCTACATAAAACTGGACATCCTTGGTCTTCATGGTTCCCACGCTGTGTATGGTTATGCAAATGAAAATGAAGAAAAGTAATTATCTCCTTATCCATTGGTTGGAAGAATGCATGCTTAATGTTTTAATTCATGATATCAACTCTCTCTTCTGCTCTCATGGTTGAATATCAAAATCCAGTATGGTGGGCCTCCAAAGTTCTAGTCATCTTTCTTCCTCTTCCACCAAATGTTGTCCTGATCCACATGTTTTCCAGCCTAATTGGCTTTGTTTTTGAAAGCTGAAGTTTCTCCTGAGTCACCAGTGTAGCTCTCTCTACCTTTCCAAACTCTTTCATTGCTACAGATCATCTTTGGGATTTAGTCATTTGTACCACATGGTTGATGTGCTTTGAATCCTTGCATCTAAGGGGTTTAAAACCTTAGGGGCCTTAGATGAGAAAAAGAAGTAATGTTTTTCTTTTCTTTTTATGTGAGGACGTAGTAGTGAGATAAAAGAGGACTATATAGAAAAATGAAAAAAGAAGACATAAAAATTCATGGACCATACTATATCACCTACATGCTAGCTAACAAGGACATGAATGTAGTAGATTTAGGTATGATAGGGGTATTGCAAGGTATATTTGAGGAATATATAAGAATGAAGAAGAATTCAATGGATCAAATTAGTGTCAAATGTTTTCCTAAAAGATCTCCCACACCCTATTAGGGAATTTAATCATTTCTAAGCATTTTCCACGTCCTATGGGAAAGTTTGAGGAGGCTCCAATAGTTGAGAGTTTAATGAGTACTTATAACTTCTTTCCATGCAATCATGATTAGTTAGAGAACATATAGGGAAACTTGATGAGCTATGCAACAAATGAAGAGAATATAGGGTATTTTGACCTAGTCTTAAGCATCTCCAAGCATCTAGGAGATATTGAAGGAGTCTTGGCTGATAGATAGGGTCGAGGATAGAAGTTTTATTTTTGGTTACATTGACATCATGTAGGACATCCATAGTCTTATTCTTGGTTACATTGACATCACAAAAAATTATATATGATGGAGTAGAATGTAGCTCTAGATACCTTTGTTAGTTAGATGTTAAATTTTTATTATATATAGCTTGCTAGTGTAGGAATTCTAAGACAAAAAATCATGGTAGGACCATTCTTAAAAGATTTCAAATAATAACCTAGTGAACCCATATACTCTTATGACTATATATAAACAAATATAGATTAAACTTAGAATTCATTAACTTTAAGTTCTCTTTATTCTATATTACCTCAATGAAAGTTTGAGCAAATCTACTCGCACTCGGAGGCGTTTCCTTGAAACCTCCAAAAAAACCCTATTCAACATCCAAAATCACATATTAAAATACCATCCGTAAAACAATGCTATTAACACATGTAATAAACTTATAATTGTTTACTAACTTTACATACCCCACTGATAGGTGTACTGCAAAAATAAGTAGATTGACTGGTGTACCCAGGGTTAACACTATGACCCTACAATTTTATTAAAATAATAAAACTAATTTAGTTAATCTTGCATTTCACAATCGAAATTTAATAAACTAAATTCAATGAACATGTTGAATTTTACCTGACTGTCAATACCATATGCGTCATGCAAATGTCAGCCGCCCTCTCCATCCTCCTAGATGATTATGGATCAGGCTACATAGAAGCATATGGATCATGCGTAGCACCCTCCTGAGGGCCGGTAGGGTCATATGAACAAGTGGCTCTGTAAGATCAACACACATGTCCTCGAAGGCCACCACTTGAAGACTCCCCTAGATTGTGCTATACAATGGGGCTAGTGTGGTGGATGACACTTTGAGTCAAGGATGTGATCGCTTGCAAAGTCTCTACATCAGCACTCTCCTTTGCAACTATAGGCATCACAATCTACTCACAAGGCAGCCTAGCGAGATGCCGTCTCCCCTGTCGTGTAGGATCTCGCTGTGCACTGGGCCTATCCTATGCTGACCCCCCACCTCTCCCTTGAAACTCCCTCATATCAAAATAATTTGGGATTTGGTTCAATACAAACTCACAGTATAATTTCCTAAGAAAATATTGGGGGACTTCACAGTTATTGCACAGTGGGTAATTAAAGACCATATACCATCTGTCATAAAAATGGTTCCTAATCTATTGGTGGTGGCACCAATGAATAGGAAACCTCTTTACATTGAGGGTGAGATTTTGATTTGTTTTAGGGTTAGTGAATAGAGAGCACAAATTTCCTTTAGTAATCTTTAAATCTTTTACTTGTTTATATGATAATTTGTCTGCATAATATGCCCTTGATGTTTGCCTCCTATTTTGCAATCTAGATATTTGTTGGGTAATTGCATCTACATTTTTTAACAAATCCTTGAATGAATCTGCTAGATGTATTCTTTCTGTGGTTGAAGAATTTTGATCACTCAACCTAATAATAAGATCCTCAACTTCTTTTCTATTATTTTCAATTTCACTCCTCAAATTTTCTTGAGTGCCAGGAGGGTATTGAGAGAATGGTGGGGGAGGTTGATTTTGTTGTTGAGGTTGATTTTGTTAAGAATTTTCATCATCTTGTTTAGGATTTCCTACAAATTAAAAAAAAATATTCATTTCTAAACTAAAACAAACAAAATCAATTTAAAACCAACAAATTCAAAACAAATACCAAACAATACTTACCTCTTGCATCTCTTCGTCATCGTGGCGTCATATTTGTGAAGAAATCCAATTGTTGTTGATGAATTTTGAAGAAATCACCTCTCCAAGAACGCGAGCGCATAAAACATGGTTTTTGGCCACGGACGGAGCTAAAACATAGAAAAAAACAAATGAGAAATGATATTTGGATTTTTTTTTTTTTTTCTTTTAAAAATCCATAACGCGAATGCGTTATAAAACGTTCATGTTATGAATTTTTTTTTCTTGTTTGGCCACAAAAGTGCAACCATCTTGGTGCACTTACCCAGACATTTAAAAATAGAAAAACCTAGTAGTTTAGAAACTACATTCAATTTGCTACAGATTCTATTCTTACATATTTTTGAAATAATATAAATAACTTATTCAAGTTTTTGCGTTAAGTCGCCTAACTCTAATTTTTCTAAATTTTTCCCCAGTTAAAGGCCTATTTTTCCATGATGATCCTACATATACCCCTATTAATTATCAAAAATTACTTTAACTTTAGTAATTTTATTTTAATGTAATAATTAATCAAAACACTAATCAACCAAATTAATCAAATGAAAAAATACCAAGCAATACCTGACCTCACGGCGAATTGGAAGGCAGTGTAAGCAAAGAATACAGATGTAGAACAAACTTTCCTAATGTCAAAACTCAGAGAAGAATGCATATATGACTTTAAATTTTATAATTACATACCATTAAGATGCACATGAAGGAAATAATAGAATAGAGAAATAAACTCAAACACAATTGACACCAGATTTACGTGGGAAAACCCTTATGGGAGAAAAACCCACCACACCAAAGAAAATCACTTTCATTATAGCAATCAAATTACATACAAGTTTCAAACTCTCCTTTTAGGCATCAATATTATAGCAACAATATTTCCTGATCAATTTTGTACAAAACATCATAGCTACAATGATTTCTTACAACATACAATGAAACTCTCTCACAGATCAATTGATCATCCAACCTCTAAACTATTGAACTATTGAACTCTTCACAATTTCTATACATTTCAATGTATAGCAACAACCATGATTAATTCATTCAACTTCCTCCATAGAGCAACTGTCGAACCTCCCAGTCATTCAAATGATCTCCTTCCATGTCAACAAACGCCTTTTAACGACTTACATCTCAGTAGTCAACCAAAGAAGTCGTGCTCTTCCCCTTACACTGTGCTACCACTGGGCATTCAATAGGTTCTCACAGGGTGGCATTTTACTGTGATACATCCAGACAAGTCAATAGCTCCCATGGTAAGGTGGTAACTACTCTACCACTAAACTATTTACAAGAATCCATGGTGTGGTGGTTTACATCGCACTACCGTTGCACATTTGATGACCTCCTATAGTATAGCGGTAACTGCCACACTACCTCCCAATACATGAGAGGCTCTAGTGGTATGGTGGTAACCGTGCTACCACTGCACATCCAGCAAGCACCTGCGGTATGGCGGTATCCATCACACTACTGCTCCACAACTGAGAGGTGCTTGTAGTATGGCGGTAACTGCGCCCCCATATCCCATTGTAAAGACACCTACAATATAGAGGTAAAGGCATAATCATAATATTTATGAATTCTCCGCTACTTGATGATAGTATCAAGGTTTCTACCAGTGAGTTTAAGAAATATTCTCAACAATCTCGTACTTGACAAAGAACTCACTGAACCCTTTTCAATACCAGAAGTCATTGAATATTCTGGACCGGCCCATCGAATTTGCACACCATATGAAATTTTCCATGCTCACTAGATTTTTCAAAGCATCAACAACATTCTTTCGAGAGTCCACCTTTTCCAATAGACCTTTCCATCCTCCACCATATCTCATACAAAATGATATTGCACATCAATATGTTTCATCCTAGCATGGAAAGTAGGATTTTTCGCTAGACAAATGACACTCTAACTATGACAAAAAATAATAATCTTCCCTACATCAAAATGAATATCAGAACACAATCTTCTAAGCCAAATGGCTTCGTTATAGGCATGAGTTGCTGCCATGTACTCATCCTCTATATATTAAAAAAAATAAAAATCTATTTGGTGAAAATTTGAAATTTCAATGTAGTAGTAATTAAATTTCAGGGAAAAAATAAGAAGTAGGTGTCTATCTAACCACCCTAACCACAATAAAATGATAAAAAAATTTAATTAGATTTTAGATATTAGAGGACTCATGTCTCGATGTGTTGCATATTTTTTTGTAATTTTTTTCAAAGTAAATAATTAATTATGAATTTTTTATTACAACTTTTAAAAAATATAAAAGCTCATATGTCTAACCACCTTAAGTTGGTCAAAAATTTATGAAATTTAATTCTTTTTTTTTAATCCTATAGTATGTGAAGCATAGAATGTGACGCATGTTTCAAATTCAAAAAATGTGATATCGTTTGAAAGCTATAGATGCTTTTCAATCAGCCTATCAATTAGGACTTTAGTTGTAATTCAAATAGAAAATGAATAATAATTATTTATTAAATTCAAAGTAAAAAATAATTTATATTGGTGGAAAGCTAATAATCTCCTTAAAAAACCCTTTTCCTTTTATCAATTTTGGGTTAAAAAAAGTCATTAGCCACATACCCTACACATACCCATCATATCACCACTTTTTGACCCATCATGATCTTGCACATGCCCAGATGTCAGCTTTGCTACCAGAGAAAAGATCTCCCCGTAATCAATTCCCTCTATCCACGAATAACCCTTTGCAACCAACCTTAATTTATACTTTTCAATACTACCATCCAAACCAAATTTCCTTTTAAAAACCCATTTACAACCCACAGGATTTCTACCTTCAGGCAATGGAACCAAATCCCAAACATCATTCTTCTTTAACGATGTCATTTTTTCATTTATGGCTTCCAACCAGGAATTTGAATCATTCATTTTAACTGCCTGTTTTATAGTCCTAGGCTCATCAGTATTAGTAGTCAAAACATAGGCACACCTAGAATCCAACATAGAGATTCCATACCTATTAGGTTGCTTGTTTTCACGTGTAGACCTCCTCACAGGCTAAGGCTGAGGTTGTGATTCTTCTTCATAAATCTTAGAGCTACTTGAACTCTCCTTAGTTTTAGGTACACTATCAATGTGTTGTTCCTCTTTTTCAGGAGTTAGAGGTATTTCAACATCATTTTCCTCTTTATTTTCTTTCATCTTTGACTGCAGTTCCACTGAAGAAGGTTTCAACTCTCAAAATATTACACTTCTATTGTAAACAACCTTTTCAGTCATTAGATTCCAAAGCCTGTATCCTTTCACACCAATGTCGTAGCCAATTAAGATACACTTAAAAAATTTGTTCTCTAATTTCTATCTCTTCATATCTGGAACATAAATATATGCTTCACATCCAAAGACTCAAACATGTCTCAGAGAGGGCTTCTTATGAGACCAAGCTTCCATAGGAATTTTATCAACAAGTTTCAAAGAAGGAGATCTATTTACCAAGTAACATGTTGTAGTCGTGCAGCCTTAGCCTAGAACTTCTACTCTAGACTAGCATTGCTCAACATACTTCTTTCCTTCTCCATCAGTGTCATGTTCAACCTTTCAATCACTCCATTTTTCTGCGGAGTGTAAGGTGTTGTTTTATGCCTCTTAATTCCATGGTCTTTGCAATACTTTTCAAATTTTGTAGAACAAAATTCACCACCATTATCTGTCCTCAAGCATTTAATTTTCTTACCAGTCTGATTTTCAACCAAGTTCTTGAACTCTTTAAACTGACTGAACACTTCTGATTTACTATTTATAAAATATACAAATTCCCTTCTCAAATAATCATCAATGAACAATACATAATGTTTTGAATTCGACAATGAGGAACATTTATTGGACCAAAAACATCAAAGTGAATATAATCCAGAACACTAGAAGATTTATGAGGACTAGAATAAAAAGAAACACGATGATTTTTTCCATATATATAGTGTTCACAAAATTCAAATTCTAGATTACAATCATCAAGCCCCTCAACTAGGTTTTTATTTTTCAAGGCTTTTAAACCTTTCTCACCAATATGACCTAGCCTTTGATGCCAAAGCATAGTATTCTTTGCAAGAAGTTTAACTTCCAAAGAATTAACCCCCTACAAGGACTCCAGTTTCCTTTGCATGAACAACCTTCTGTGACTTTAGAGAGACATTGTTACATTGAACATCAAGTGCATCCAACTTATAGAGTACCAATATAGGTACCCCTAGCTAGCACCATCAAGCCTCTATTCATTTTATAGTCATTTCTAGAGAAAGAGACTTGCACTCCAACATCATTAACTTGCTTACAAAAAGTAAATTTTGAGCCAAGCCTGGTATGTGCATTATGCCATCAATTCCCTTAATTCTGCCATTAGGAAACAAAATTCTAACTCTTCCATGGCCAACTATTTCTAGAGATGAATTGCTTTCCAGGTACACCTTTCCACCATTGTATTTTTCATACTTAGTAAACCAATCTCTATGAGATGTCATGTGGAAAGATGCTCTAGAATCAATCAACCAAACATCATTAGATGCCCGAGCTGCTAAGGCTACAATGAAGGCATCTGCATTGCTCTGAGAAGAATAATTGTAGGAAGAGTTTTTCTTCTTCTTTTTCTCTTCTTTGCAATCCTTTCAAACATGACCAAGTTTCCCAAAACTCTAACACTTCACCTTGGACTTCTTACTAGGAGACTTTGATCTCCCTTCTGATTTCAATTTGGACTTCTTTTCCTTCTTCTTTCCTTTTTCATTTTGTCTGCCTCGAACAACAAGAGCCTCCTTCACCATCTTAAAAGATTTCCTTCTCACTTCTTTAGAAAAAAAAGAAGCAACCACATCTTCCATCTTGAAAGTTTTTTTCGTGCTCCCAATTGCCATCACCAAGTGATCCCAAGAACCTAGCAAAGAACATAACAATAGAATACAAAGATCTTCATCATCAATTTTTATACTAATAGATGTTAACTAGGAAATCAATGTGTTAAACGTATTTAGATGATCAGCCACAAATACCCCTTCCTCCATTTTCAAAGAGTATAACTTCTTCCTTAAGAATAACTTATTCAGTAAGGATTTACCCTGATAAATATCTCCAATCTTCTTCCACAAAGAAGATGTATTCTTCTCTTCATGAACGTTCAGGAGAACAGAGTCCACCAAATAGAATCTTATCAATCCTTTTTATTTTTTGTCTATGAGGTCCCAATATTCTTGCTTCATGTCAAAAGGTTTTGTTCTAGATACAACAAGCCAAAGATCATGATCCACCAACAAGTCTTCCATTTTGAGTTTCCACAACTCAGAATTGCTACCATTTAATTTCTCAATTTCAATCCTTCCTGAAGTGCTTGTCATCTTAATCTGTAATTTAAATTACTAGACTACTACAAGACTCCCACTAAAATATAATTAACACAAAAAACCCAACCTGCGCACAAGGATAACACAACTAGCCAGGCTTTGATACCACTTATAAGGAAAGAAAAAAATGTGGAAAAAACTTTCCTAATGTCAAAACTCAAAGAAGAATATAGATATGACTTTAAATTTTACAATTACATACCATTAAGATGCACATGAAGGAAATAACAGAATGGAGAAATAAACTCAAACACAATTGACACCAAATTTATGTGGGAAAACCCTTACGAGAGAAAAATGCACCACAGCAAAGAAAACCACTTGTATTACAGTAATCAAATTACATACAAGTTACAAACTCTCCTTTCAGACATCAATACTATATCAACAATATTTCTCGATCAATCTTCTATAGAACATCATAGTTACAATGCTTTCTTATAGCATACAATGAAACTCTCTCACAGATCAATTGATCATCCAACCTCTAAACTATTGAACTACTGAACTCTTCACATTTCTTGTACGTTGCAATGTATAGCAACAATCATGATTAATTCATTCAACTTCCTCCATAGAGAAATCATCGAACTTCTCAGTCATTCAAACGGCCTCCTTCCAAGTCAACAAAATCCTCCATTTAATGGCTTACATCTCAATAGTCAACAAATAATTCATTCTCTTCCCCTTACACTGTGCTACCACTGCCCATTCAACATGTTCCCATAGGGTGGTGGTTTACCGTGCTACCTCCAGACAAGTAGAAAACTCCCAAGGTAAGGCAGTAATTGCTCTACTGCTAGACTATTTACAAGCATCCATAGTATGGCAGTTTACATCACACTACCACTGCACATCTGATGATCTCCTATTGTATAGCGGTAACCACTACACTACTTCCTGATACATGAGAGGCTCCCATAGTATGGTGGTAACCTTGCTACCGATGTACATCCAGGAGCTCCTATGGAATGGAGGTATGCATCGCACTACTGCTACATAGTTGAGAGGTGCTCACAATATGGCAGTAATCATGCCACCGCAACCCAGTGTAAAGACACCTACAGTATAGAGGTAAGGCATAATCATAATACTTATGAATTCTTTGTTGCTTGATGATAGTATCAAGGTTTCCACCAGTGAGTTTGAGACACATATTCTCAATAGGAAAGAAATAACAACATTGACAGACCAACCCAAACTGACCACACTGACAGGGTACTACAATTGGATACTTATCCTCTTCGAGGATGATGGGTAAAATAGGGGACCAGATGTTATCTCCATTCAAAAATTTCCATTGGGTTTAAGGGAGACTCAAACCTGACAATTCAGGTGGAGTCAATGCCTGGTACCTGCAACCTACAATAGATCGAAATAGTCAAACATATATATAGTCAGTATATCAGAGAACAAACTGAGGGGCACTACTGTAACTATTACTTTTAACATCTTAATTATGTTAATAATCTTACTATTATTTATTAACACTATAATTAAATATCTCAATTCAAACCTAAAGTTAATATTTATTAACCATGTTTACCAATTTAATTCTTACCCATGAGAAATTAATCACCCACCATGATGTTTGTTACCAATGAAATCTCCAATGCAAAATAATTTAATGGAAAGATAATTTAATGATAGAAACTTGTAAATTATATTTAATTATTAAACTATCCCAAATTGAAATCAACCTATGCATGGAAGAGGCAAGGAAAAAAAAAAGGAGAAGACAACCCTAAAATTAATCTTATGGTTAAATCAACCAATCCTTACCAAGTCAAGATTTGGCAGCCCTCTCATTCATTAACAAAACAAGGATGTAGAACCAAAAAGAGTATTAATTACGTAGGATTCATTTTTTCTATATGATTTAGATTGCATAACTCTTTTCTTCCCAATTGAATTACTAAGAAATTTATATTAACATTTTCTTTTTGTATTAAGAAAAACTGGGAGAAAAGATATTTTACAACGGATTGCCGCTCTTCTTGTAAAGCCTATTGTAGTTGCTCAACAAACCCTTGAAAAAAATGTTATTTCTTTTGATCATATTTTTGTGGAGATAGATTTGAATAATCCCTTGTAGGATTCACTAGAAATTTCTCTTGGTTCTTTGTCTTTGGTTTAGTAGCTTGATTATGAATCCCTTCTTTTTCACTATCAGTTGTGTCATGAGTATGAACTTTAGAGGAAATGTCCTAGGGTTAATAAAGCTCCACATTATAATAATTACCCTCCACCTTCAACACCAAAAGTGGTAAATGAGGACAAAGGGAAGTCTTCCATGATGGAGGCTAAATCAGATAAGGAAAACTCTGGGCTAGTTAAGCCTTGGGCTAAGGGTTATTGTCAAAAGATATCTTTAAAGGACATATCGATTGAAGAGGGATCTAATTTTTTTGTGTTGGAAAATTTAACTTTGGAGGAAGGAATCTAGTGGATGTTTCTTCTGGTGTTACTAGTATGGATTGTGATGTGTTGCAGGGAGGGGGGTACGGTCACGATCTTCATTTCTCATAGGGTGTGCTAGATCATTTGGTGTCTCCAAATGGTCATATGCAAGATGATTATGATATTGTTTTGGTAAATTTGGAAAAGAAGGGGCTAGCTTCTCACAAGAGAAAGGGGTCTTCTCTAGCCTTGGGGGTGCAACAACACACCCTTATGAAGTGACCTTTTGAGTTCTCTTATAAAAGTGGTTGCATGAAGGATCTTGAGAATATTAAACTTACTAAAGATTTCTTGGTGGAATCTGGGTCCGTTAAACCCATTGATGCTCACTTTTCCCAATCTCCTCCATGATTATTCTCTCCTGGAATGTAAGGGGGCTGAATAGAATCTTCTGTCAAAAGGCTATTCATGATTTGGTTGCAGTCCATTCCCTAGACATATTTTTTGTTTAGGAGACTAAAATTTTAGTTGATTTCATGCTTTAGTGTGCTTCGTATCTAGTGTTTTTGGTTAGTGTTAGTGCATTGGTTCTTAGGGGAGTTTTGGTGCTTTGGCTCTTTTTTTGGAACCAAGAAAGATTGCTCCACTTTGGTGGGTTTGTAGTCATTATACTATCTCCATGGTTGCCTCCACTTTGGAAATAGGTGAGACTATTTTGGTTACTAATTTTTATGATCCAATTGATATCCTTGGAAAAATTTAGCTTTGGGCTCATATAAGGTATGTTAGATCTTGTGCTCCATATCTTCCTTGGGTCTTACCTGGTGATTTCAATTCTATGTTGAGTTTGGAGGAGAAAAGAGATGGGTTGCCTAGGATTGGACCTACTTCTAATTTTTTTCAGGAGAATGTCACAGATTCCCTAGATTTAATTGATGTTAAGCCTTCTAATGGGGTTTTCACTTGGACTAATAAAAGAAGTGGAGAAGAAGAAATTTTTGAAAGGCTAGATAAATCCCTTGTCTCTTGTTTCTAGGTGGGGGGTAGGTTGGTTACTAGTTTTGAGATTCTTGATTGGACGAGTTTTGATCATTGGCCAATTAAATTTTCAGAAACCTCTTTTATGGTTCCCAAGAATCCTCCTTTTAAGTTTCAACTTATGTGGCTTCAAGATTATTCCTAGCATGATCTAATGGCCCAAAGGTGGTGTGATGGAGGCCCTTCATATAGTACAACTATGTACTCATTTGTTAAGAAACTTCAATATGTCAAATATCACCTTAAGAGATGGAATAGGTTGTGTTTTGGCAACCTATAGGCTATGAAGAGGAATGCTCAGGTGTGCCTTGATTTGAATACTCACCAAATTAAGGATTATGGTTTCTTGGATGCTTTAGGAAGAGCTAAATCTTAGGCTGTGAGAGTAATGGAGGAGTGGGGGCTCCGTGAGGAGATTTTCGAGAAACAAAAGTCTCAAATTGATTGGATTTAGTAAGGGGACAAGAATACTATTTTCTTCCATCATTGTATGTAGGCTTATCATAATAGGAGTTATATTTCCTCTCTAGTTAATTTAGAAGGGATTCATATATCTTCTTTGCAGGCTTTGTCTCATGAGGCTAGATAGTTTTATTGTGCTCTTTTTTCTAAAGATTCGTCTCCCAAAGAAGATGAGGAGAATTTGATCCTTGCTTGCAATCCCTCCCTAATCACCAATGAGATAAATGATTTCCTCATTCATTCAATTTTTTTGTCAGAATTGGAAGAGGTTTTTTTGGGATGAATAGGGGTAAAGCTCCAGGTCTAGATGGATTTACTGTTGATTTTTTTCAAGAATTTTGGGATATTATATGTCTGGATTTGTTAGAGGTTTCCCAAGAATCTCTTCATAGTAAACAAATGCTTCGAGCATTGAATTCTACTTTCCTTGTTCTCATTCCTAAAATTGAAGGTACTAACTAGCTCGAATTCTTTAGGTACCTATTGCTCTTTGTAATGTGGTGTACAAGATTATTACTAAATTGATTGCAGATAGGCTCAAAGTTTTCTTCCCTTGTGTGATCTCTGAGGAACAAGGGGTTTTTGTGGCTGGTAGAAAAATCCTGGATGGGGTGGTGGTTGCCTGTAAATTCATTCACTCTATTGGAAATTCTAAGGAGAAATCTATGTTCATCAAGTTGGGCATGGCCAAAGCTTATGATAGAGTTAAGTGGCATTTTTTGTGGAGAATTCTCTTAAGATTTGGTTTTAGTCCAATTTGGGTTAGTTGGACTATGAGTTGTGCTACCTCTTCCTCTTTCTATATTATAATGAATGGGGAACCTTTTAAGCTTTTTGGGGCTTCTAGGGGTCTTCTTCAAGGAGATACTCTCTCCCCTTATCTATTTATTATTATGGCTAAGGGTCTAGGAAAATTTCTTAAGTCTCAAGTTTCCCAAGACATGATTCAAGGTTGGTGTTGGGGAAATGGACTGCCACAACTTTCTTATTATTAGTTTACAGTTGATGACACTACTCTTATTGGGATGACTTACTATTTCTTTTAGGTGGGCTTTAGATATCTATCTTGCTTCTTTGGGTCAGAAATTGAATGAGAACAAGTTGTCTATCTTCTTTTTTAATACTCCTCAAGCTATTCAATTGTGGATTGCAAATATTTCAGGGTTTCATATTAGGTTTGTTTGCTTTGTCTATCTAGGTATTCCTCTTGCTACATTGGTAGGCAACCCAGGTCTTCCTAGCAGAATTTTCTTGATAAGTTGCATAGTAAGGTCACTCATTGGAATCATCGTTGGTTATCTACTACCACTAGAGAGAATCTTCTAAAGTCTATTATCTAGACTCTTCCTATTTATAGGTTTTTTGTTTAGGTTGCTCCTTTGTATTTCCTTAGGGAATTTGATTCCCTCTCATGACAATTTCTTCAGAGTGGTAACTTGCCGACAGCTAAGTAGAGTATTTCTATATGGGAAACTATGTGAAAACCACAGAAAGAGGGGGGCCTTAGCTTACAATTTGCTATTTTGAAAGGGAAAGCTATCATTTCCAAGTTATATTGGTGCTAGTGTACTAGTTAGCATAAGCTTTGGGCCTGTATTCTCACCCATAAGTATCTTAAAGATGTTAATACTTTTACATTTGATCCTTGCTTCGCTTTAGAGGGAAGGGGATCTATGATCTAGCATACTTTGAAAATGGGGTCTCATTTGGTTAAGAATGGGCTATTTTGGATCTATCATATGGGTTCTTAGGCTCTGTTTTGGTGGGATTCTTGGGATGGTCATCTTGCTATCCTTTCTGCTTATCCGCACCTCCACACACTTTGTGATCATTTTATTGTTGTGGGTTAGAATACCATTGATCATTGTAAGATTGTTCAAAATTTTGGGCTGACTCATAGTTTTTGATGGAAACGCTCTTTTGAATGGTCGCTAGGAGGGTTGGAGGAGGATAGGAAAGAGTTGGCTTAGATTCTTGCCTCACGTGAATGCAATACCTTTGTGGGGCATGATGTCTTGGTTTGGAGTAGCAATGATTTTTCTGGTAAGTACTCTATTTCAGTTGGTTATGGAGAGATGGTTAGGAAGATGTTTTGGGACATTGAGTTTCCTTGGTGGAAACACGTGTGGAACAAATTCTCTTGGCCCAAGTACAATTTTTTTATGTGGTTGGTGGTTCAGAATCAACATCTTACTTGGGATAAACTTGTGCAAGGATGGGCTCCAAGATCTCTCAATGTGTGTTTTGTGTTGTAATAGTGAGGAGAGTGTCTCTCATCTCTTCTTCCAATGTTCCTTCTCTAGGGAGATATGGCACTTCTAGTGGGGAATGTGGAACCGGGCTTGTTGGCATGTTTCCTCTTTGGCTGAGTTTCTTTGCTAGTGGGGCAAGACCTTTGTTAAGACTTCTTTTCTTCAAGTTTCTTGGGCTCTTGGTCCGACCTTTGTTATCTAGCATATTTGGTTGGAGAGGAATCATATGATTTTTCAAGATGTCAAGTTGGTTGTCCAACATTTGTGGTGGAAAGTTCTTCATTCTTTGGGAGAATTTTTTTTGGTTAAGTGTAACTTGGCTGAGGGTTTGGATCCGAAAGATGTTGCTTTTTGAAATCATTTCAATCTTCCTCTTCATAGTGGTGTCGTGAAGGGTGTTGGTCAGATCATGAGAAATATATGTAGACATCATCTTCAAAAGATAAATATGGAGGGATATTTGTGTCCTCCTCAGGGAGTGTTGAAAATCAACATGGATGTTTCTTCTTGAGGAAATCCTGGTCATGCTGGTATTGGTGGTGTTGGGTGGAATAGTTCTGGGATTGTTTAGTTTATTCTTTTTGTTTATAAGGGTCTGCATACTAACAATTTGATGGAGGATCTTACCATTTTGTATGCGATAGAGCGTGGCTGCACTCTTGGGTGGAGAAGGATCATTTGTGAATTTGATTATCAGGTGGTGGTGACTTTGTTGAATGGGAAACAATTAGAAGATGTCAGTTGGCATTTAGCTTTGATTATTTAACAAATTATTAATCTCTGTGCTTCCTTGGAATTTGTTACTTTCTATCACATTCCTAGAGAATGGAATGAAGTAGCAGATTGTTTGGCCAAATGGGCCTCTAATCATCTATAGAATTGGAACATTGCGGATAGGGGTCAAAGTTGGACCACTTAGTGGAGATTGACATGGGTGTGTAATGCCCTTGCTTTGTACTTATTTGTTTCAGTTTGAATAAATTTTTACCCCTCTTTTGGTGTATTAAACAAAGCTAGAAATAATACAAAGAAATAAAAAAATAGTAGTTCAACAAAGAACTGCCCAAAAAATTGAAGAAGAATTATATAATTCAACCCCAAGGAAAAACTGTTTGACACAACACAACTACTTTCTAGCCAATATCATCAATACAATGGTTAACAAGATACATGACAACATCCTAAAATAGAAGGGACCCTTAAATTCTAAATTGTATTGGAGGAAATTTATATTAGCAATTGGAGATTGTTGGAAGATACAATGATTTTCTATTAAATGTTTTTTTATCCATAAAATTACCTTAATGTAATAGTTATCTGCTTAAAATGACTGGCTACGGGGGAAATTTCCATAAAATGTCTTGCAAATTTAAAATTGATATTCTGGCCATACGTCTATTCAACAGGTAAGCCGATTCTTTCATATGAAAAGGATTTTAATTTTCATGTAGGTTAAATTTATACTACTAGTAAGCCTAGGCTAGGTTTGTGCATTTAACCCAAAATAGATGTTGTACTCAATGCTTGGAGGGTGTGTAGTTGATAGGTCTGAAATGAATCACCACTAGATCTTCATACTACTAGTATTTATTATTTTTGACATTACACATACTGATTGATGGATGCAGAGAGCTCACCAAACTTTATTAATGAAGAAAGGAATGTTCTATTACGTCTCTATCCAATTCATCTTTTTTTTCTATCATTTAAGGCACATGTCTCACATCCCATACTCCTCAACTATGCCTAATCACTAACCCTAACTAGTAATTAATGAACTTGAGTCAAGGATGGTGAATATCATATCTTGAGCTCAAAGAGAAGAAAAAGAATCAACAACAATGAGGCTCAATTCAATCATACCTACTTGGAGACTTTCCTATTAATGCATGAAGGTGGATTTTCAAGAACTGCCTTCTCTATGACTCCCTATGTTAGACTTATCCCAACTCCTAGAAATTTATTGCTAAACCGAATAAGGAATTTAGCCTTGTACTCCAAGTTCTTCCAGATCTTGACTTGCATACAAAGCATTATACCCAAATCTAATTGTTGAAGTTCTCCTCGCTACTATTTTAGGTTTAATAGCTCATTGAATGTGTCCAACAGTGTTTAATTTGGCTTAAGATTGCAAAACTATATTTTTATTTTTTCTTTGTTTTATTATTTATGTTAGATGCTATAGTAGAATGGTAGCCCGTAGTTCCAGTGGGGAAGGAACGGTAGAAAAAATCATAGCATATTCATTGTTCATTGAGGGATGCAACCATAGGGATATCGTGCTACACACGTTATTGTTATTTCTTTTTTTTTCTTTTATTTATCTTATCTTCCAATAAAATGTCCATCAACTAAGGTGCGTGGAGAAATATTTACTATGCACAACAAAAATTTAAGTATTATTTATTATTCGTATTTGCTTCTCAAATGTTATTTGACTTTGTTCGCCCTATTTTATGCTGAAAAATGAAGAAGCTAAATGATTTAATCTATAAATTCAAATCACAATTTCAGCATATCATCAATAAAGCCTTTCCAAATGAATACAAATGCAAAATGCAAACTAAACTATGAAAAAACTAAAATAAATGTGTTCAAAGGAAAATCAGCTCCATTGTTTTCCTATTTCACCATGATTCTTGATTTATGCATTTGATGCTCTCAGACTTTTATAAGCACAAGTGCAACAAGAAGGTATGATGAGTGGAAGAAAGATTGAAATTTATTTTTAAATCAAAATGTGTATGAAAATGTGCATCCTTGAAAAGTGAAAATGAGGAGTTTTTTATAGATGAATGCATAATGTGAAAATAAGAAATGAGAAATGAGTGGAGTGATTTATGCCATGATTCATGTTTGGAAGCTCAAATTGTACAATTTTGAGCTAATTCCATGGAAATTGATTTGTGCAATTTTAAGCTAATTTCATGGAAATTGATTTATGAATTTTAAATTATTTAATGAAATATGGATGCATTTTAATGATTAATGAAAATGAATAATCATGCAAATAGTCAAAGTGAAATGATTTATGCAAATGGATGAATATGAAATGATTTATGGATATGTTAATGATTAATGAAATGATAAATATTTATCAAATGAATTAATGAAATATGCATTTGGATAAATAATGGATAAATGACTAAATGATTATGTAAATGGATTATGGTTATGAGTAAATGCTTATAATATTTTAATGGTTTTATGGATATATGATTATGCAATGGATAAAAATGATTAAGAGGACATTTTTATGCATCTACATTTTGCCCCTCTTTGAGACAATGCAGCCTGTCACGTTGTTTCAAAGAAAAAAGATTGATTAACTGATACATGCCCCCAAGGATATCCTGATAAGGATGATGATAATGATGATATGCCCCCTCGAGAGATTGATCAAACAAATTGTAAGAAGATTAATCTCTCGATAGATGTTGAGAAAATTATTAGATACCTGATATTGTGCAAATGATAAAGCGGTGATGTACATTTGATGAAAATGCACAGTTGATAGGTGTAACTGAACAATTGATGGAAATGATCAGTATAGCCAAGTTGATGAGCTAATTAAGTTTATTGAGCTGATTAAGTTGATTTAGAATGATGCTTACGTAAGACAAGGTGTTACAATGATGGATTGACTGATTGATTAAGGAGGCATGAAATTTTGAGAAGCAGGTTGATTGATTTGAGATTTGATTCAAGAGACATATATCAGTGAGTTAAGCAATTGGTTGATTTCTCTATGACAAGAAAGATGAAGAAAAAGAAATGCAAGATGGAAGAGAATGAAGGTGATGAAGCCTCTTGTGCCTTTTAAGTGTTTTTATCATCATTGAGCTTATTATGTCACAAATTAGTATAAGCATCTAGATAACATGAACATCTAGACAACCTGAATACTATTTGCATTTTTTATTTAGTAATGAAGTATAAGCATATAGGTATAAGAACCTTAGATGACCTGAATACTTATTGCATGGAAGACACTATTAGACAAGGGATGCTCTCATCCATAGTAGACTCATAGGTCCTCGATGGTTTTAGGCAACCATGTCCTAAGATGAGTCATCCTATGAATAAGAAACAATCCACAAACAAAAAACAAGTGAACATGCCCCATCCTTGCCTCTTTAGTCCAAGACATCCTGGAGAAGCTAAAATGCATGTTACCAAAGATAAAATCATAAAACAATCAAAGATCAACAAACAAACAGTGGTCTTGCTTCGATGTAGAACTGATTCGTGGTATGGTTTTATGCGTTTGGTTGGATTTGTAAGACGGGTTGATATATATGTTATAATGTTTGCTTGATTGTCAACACTTGCATGTTTTGATTTTGTTGAAGTTCAAAGTTGTGTGGTGATCTGAAAGTGTCACTGTTTTTTGGAAATTTTGATTTTTTTGGGGTTTTTGGAATATATGATTTTTTTGGATTTTTTCAGGACATTTTATGATTTTTTTTTTTGGATTTTTTCAAGACATTTTATGATTTTTTTTGGATTTTTCAAAACATTTCATTATTTTTTATTTTATTTTTTTCAGGACATTTTACAATTATTTTTTAAAAATTTAGAATATTTTATAATTTTTTGGGATTTTTTTTTTCAGTACATTTTACAATTTTTTCTTGAGATTTTTTTTAGGACATTTTATGATTTTTTTGGATTTTTTCAGGACATTTTACAATTTTTTTGGGATTTTTTTGAAGTTTTAAAGATGGAGTGAGATGAAATGTGATATGGCTGATTGAAGAAACTAGATGCCCCACACCAGAGGTAGTGCAACCATGGATAAGTGATAGATCAAAATGAAAGATTCATTGCAAAACATGTCACACAAGCAACATATCTTTTGTTAAAAGATGATAATGGTTGGTTGATTGGATGCCAGGAATGATTGATTCTGTAAGGAATGATGATGATAAGTACTTAGGATCACTGATTACTCTAAGTACAATAAGTTTGATGATTGTTGATGTTTGATTGACAAAAGATATGTGGATTGGATAATGTTTTACAACTAGGCTTAAATATGATTCACATGATAAGATTCAAGGTTGCAAAGGGACATGATGACCAACATTGGAGGTAATTTAATCATGGATAAATGATAAGGATGTGAACTATGATGGAATGGTAGCACATAAGGATATGAAAGGAAATCCAAAGCATGCATTTGTAATTTTTCTCCTAATCTCATCAAGAACAAAGAAAGGGAATGGGACATGGATTTTGATAACCTAGGAGATATGGAATGGAAGAAAGAATGGATAAGTATAATGAATAGGATGATCAAGATCGATAAGATATGGAAAAAAATTCCTAAGTATTTTTCCCCTATTCCTCATGAAGACCAAGGAAGGGAAGAAAGGATGCATTTAGATAGAATGGTGGAATATGGATGAAGTGAAGCATATGGCATGGAAGATATGGATAAAGTATATAGGATAAATTACTGTAAATGCTTATAATATTTTAATGGTTTTATGGAGATATGATTATGCAATGGATAAAAATGATTAAGAGGACATTTTTATGCATCTACATGCCCAAGATAAATAATAAAACTTTTGTTTATTTTTATGAGGCTGACATCGATTGGTGTCAAGGAGGTGTTGGAAATAGACCATGCCTATCTCCTCAATGTTCACCTCACAATTTTTTCCAATTCAAAACTGGATGAATCACATATGTAAATTTCAGGGTATCGACAAGGTGAGGAGGATGCACTCAGCTACCCTACTACACTACACTATGGCTTCCTCTTGAATATTCATTGAGTGTTAACATTGATGCTTCCATTAATTTATTTCTTTTAAAATACCTAGTTTGATATTTTCTATTATTAATATTAAAAGCACAACACAAAGTTCCCATAGAAGATAGTGAAATTATTTTGTTACATTTGTTTGGTTACTATGTTGGTATGTAGCTTCAAGCTCTGCAGCCTTGCTTCTAGTATCAGTTTCATTTCCTTCTGCATATACATATTTTTTTATATATTTTACATATTTTTTTTGTTGAATTAAACCCCTTGATACATATATATCATTATATAGGAATTTTCTTTCTTTCCTTTCTAAAAATCCAGCTTTAATATTTCAGATCATTATAAATATATACAATATTATTTATTATAGGCCCTCTATCAAACCGATATATAAGGTGTTCCCATTATATGTATGCAATTTTTTTAAAATCATATTTATCCTAGTCATGTATCTACATATATATTTCAAAAGGAGAGTATCCAAAATGCATATAATTCCAATCTAGTCTGTATGTAAAAAAAATACATGTTAAATTCATGCAAAAATATTATACATCCAAGTGGATTTACTCTTATATTTTGATTGCAGGGAATATAATCTTCCTATTTTCTCTTAAGCACACATCTTTGATATATTTATACACATTGATCTATTTGTGTGTCATCTTAATAATGGAAGAAAGTGCTCATTTTCATCCAAATATTTGTCAGTTTTTTGTCTTATTTTATCTCTATTTCTAAAATACAAGGGTATAACAATCATTCATCTAAAACTTGTTTAATGTATCTCAAAATAATATATGTATATTTATTTTTATAATCTCACAAAGTACTCATATTTTTTCATTGCAACAAGATATAAACTTTCCATACTATACTTGATAATTAGGAATGCAATGGCCAAAACACAAGAATAATGCTCGCTCTTTTTTTTTTCATTTTTTGTCATGTTACAATCAAACACTAGATTTTCCATATTACAAACAAGTTTCAAAAATACAATGAAGGACACCCAATTGGTTGAGAATTACTCTCCACCCTATTGTAATGGCGTCATAGAGCCTCATGGGATCTAGCTATACCCCTGAGCAAGAAAATTATTTAGCTCTAAGATGATGAATAAGGTTTTCTCAAATCTTACAAAAATATAAAATATCATAACATCAAATTACATTCCTATGGCTCTCCACACACTATTTTCAGCAATGATTCATATAAACATGCTCACATCCTACAACAATAAAATAAAGGAGGTGAAAGTAAGGAAAACACAACTCTTTTCTTAGGGTGGGGGGATTAAACTATTCCTCCTTATTTCCTCTCCAAACCAAGCCATCATGAACACTATCTTCCACAAAAGGAGGCTCCTCTCCTCTTCTCATATTTGTGAATGGTGATTCTAGACCTATACAAACATAAAAAAACAAACACAATATTAGTCACTTATGCAAATAAAAACCATCATTCCCCATAAGATTCATTTGAAACATGAAGAACAAGAAATAAAGTAAAGAATACAAGTGAAAGCAATCTAAATCTTATTCAAATTTTCAAACTCTCAATCCCATGGGGGAATTGGTGCTATTTTGATGTGGAAAATAGCTCTTTCCCAATTCCTTGCAAGCTTGATGGTGATCAATGGTGATCCTTGATAAAATTTTCCATAACCTAGCTATGAAATTGATGAAAACTATGAAACTTAGATGAGAATGGATGAAATTGCTCAAAACATGAAGATAATGACTTTGTCTAAGTTGTGGATGAACTTGTGGATGATTGTGGATCCAAAATTAGTAAAAGAGCCTTCTATTTATAGAAGAGAATGATGGAAGGATGAAGAAAAAGGATGAATGTGGGATAAAACATCAACCAATAGCAAAATGGTACTTGTCAATATGTGACTGGATAGAAGTGGATCACATTTTGGTGAATGTGCACATAAATTCCATTAGGTGGAATTTCAAATTTGAGAAGTGACAAGTTGGAGGGAGATGAAAGAAGACTTAAATGCCACTTGGCTCAAGAAAAATGACATGTAAGAGGCCTTTAATGCCTTGTTGGATGTACAAGTCCTTTTGGGAGGGAATTTTCAAATTGGAAGAATATTCCCATTTGATACCTTTTTGAATGAAAATGGAGGATTTAATAAATCAATTAAACTTATTTTCATTTGCAAGCTGCAAAATCTAGAGGATTTGAGTGATTAGTGTTAGGATTAATTATGATTTGATTAATTTAGATGAATATTAGTTGATTTGACACTTTGACTTATATTTTAGGATTTTAAATCAATCAAAATGAGAGGAATAATGATTATTGACTTAATTAAATAAAATTTGATTTATTTAATTAAAGCATCATGTTATACTTAAATGAAATAAAGATTAATTTATTTAATTTAAAGGAGATGACTTTAAAACTCAATTAAATAAAATGAATTATTTAATTAAAAGGGGAGAATATGATTAATTAAACAAAATGATTTATTTAATTAATAGAAGATAATGATTTAATCAAATAAAATTGTTTTATTAAATTAAAAGATGAAATATGGTGAATTTAACCAAATAAAGATTATTTGATTAAATGGGTAGTAAAGGAGATGATTTAGGATGAACTAGTGTCACTAAATTAGGATTAGGTGCATGGGATCAATCAGTATTTTTTACGTGTCTACATTTTTCCCCTCTTTGAAGCAATATACCTATTTTGTTGGTTCAAAGAATTAAATTTCCAAGATCAAAATTCATTTTTAAAAAAAAAAAATTCAGATGCTCCACTGCTACCCTAGTGAAAGAATTATGCTAGTATACTGCCCCCTCAAGATATTAGACAAAAAATTGGATTTTTGGGTGATCTCACAAAAAAAGGGGACAAGCTGTCCAACGCATCTAGAGAGGCTTCAAGATGCCAAAAATGTGCCAAAATATAGAAAAAAGATGAAAAATAAGCCTTGGTTGGGCAAAAATGGGGTCAGGGGCACAAAACCCAAGGTTGATGGCTAAATAGGGTAAAAAAACCCTAATTTTATGCTTAAATAGCCCTCGAGGGGTCACTTTCAATTCATTTGCACACTCAGCCTTCAAAAATTTCTTGCTTTTGAGCTCTGACCTTCATGTGAGAGGGCGCAACTAGTGCTTCTCCGACACATCTCTAAGCGAGTGCGAGTCTACCAGTGACTTCTAGGTGTAGGACCACCGGTATGTGACCCTAACCCAACTTGTGTTTTTGATTTTAGTGCACATTTAATAGGCTTAGAAAGTTAAACTAGTCCAACAACACAGTTTGGCACCTCTTAAAGGGTAGAGTCGACATTGCAGGGCTTTAAAAAAAATTGCTCTTGGGTCCTCTGATGCTGTGTCGCAGTTTAGAATTTAGGGGCCAAACTCCAAAGTGCGCCACATATGAAAATGGTGTCACTACGGGCCAATTATGAGTTAGGGTTTCTGGGTGAAATAGATTCATGGTCAAACAATGACGTCGTGGTGAAGTTTGCTATTTGGGGCTTCTAGCAGCATAGTTTGGAGTTTCCAAACATTGACACATTTGCAAATAGTGACTGCTTTGTTGTTTTGATTGTGAAAACTTCAAACAGGATCTTGATTTTTTAGGAAACTTGACATTTTAGCTTTACTAGATGTAGGACGAAAGAGAGATTGTACATTCATGCTAGGGTCGATCCTCGGTTCTCAACAGATTGATCAAATTGCATGAGTTTCTTTAGGATCATCTTGGAGCGATCGACTTGTGGTACGTCATGTATACACCTCCTTTTAGGACACACCTAGCCATGATGACTATGCTAGCAGAGTGATGACATAATGAGACATCCTCTTTTCATCTCCCAACCTATGACATGACCATCACACTAGAGGATGTCTAGTGGATTCTTTGATTGCCCATCCGTGGTGAGAGAGTTATATATGATATGGATGTCGACATGAATGTGTGCTATGAGATCATGGGGCTAGATGAGATTATCTTCACCAAGGGATAGATTGAGCTTGAGTGCTATACAGGTCAATTGTTGACATTTCAATTGATTGTGGTGGCGATCATTTCAAGACTTGTAACTCTAGATCGGCGGGGTAGGTACTTCAGTTTAGGATGGGATATAGCTTGGGAGTAGATGCTCTTTCAAAGGTACTTCTTGCATGGGGACCAATGATGTTGGCCTCACTCTATCATGATTTGCATGAGTTTGCATATATGGACAATAGAGCCATCAGTGCAAGGGTCACACTTCATCATATCTGGGCTTGGGAGCACATTGTCATGCTTAATCTGTAGGTTATAGTGGTTGATGTGGAGCTCAACAAGCCAACAGTGTGGCGATATAGGGGTGGTCTTACTTTCACTCACACAGGACATGCTGACATCCCTCACTAGAGCAGGGTCATTGATGAGAGGACCACTTTCATATGGAGACCTTGGCTAGGGTTTCCTACATGGTACAATGATGTTCAGTAGTTGTTTTATGTAAGGTAGGATAGGTTGATGTAGGGCAAAGAGTATATGATGATTGAGTGCTATATGCTAGATCAGGTAATGAGATAGTTTGGTGATGTTGAAGACATGCCAAATGACTAGTATGTGGCCATTTTTTCTTGCACCACCAGGGAGACCACATGGGGTTGACCAATCCATCTAGAGGATGTGGTTGGAAATTTTAGATAGCTAGTAGCTAGGTTGTGGCCATATGATTAGGGGTAGGTAGACCCCGGGACTACACAGACATACATTGATTTGTTTAGGCCACCAATTAGATTGACAATGCCAAGGAGAGTTTTACTATGATAGAGACCTTAAGGCTAGATAACAGGGTAGGGGTGGGGGTGAGGTGGATGAGGAGATGAAGACAAAGACAGAGATGGAGGAGAAAGCAGACCACCTCCAGACCAGTGGGGCCAAAGAGAATAGGGGTATGAGCTAGCAGAGAGATGGCCCTAGGGACCAACAATATCTTCCCTAGAGGGATTAGCCATTGCCACCACCACCTCAGCCAAATTAGAGGGATGTGCTCATATAGTAGCTCTAGGCACAAATTGTGACATTGAAGATAGAGAGGGACCAGGCCTAATAGGAGGTCCAAGCCCTCACACCAGAGCATGATTAGGCTATGCAGTAGAGATAGGCCACTGAGCTATAGTTAGCATAGGAGGTGGGAAGACACCAACAACTAGAGAGTATGACAGTTGCGACACATGGCAGGACTGTCCTAGAACATATGTACCATGACACCATTAGAGAGGCCAAGTATTATCAGGTTCATTATCATTAGGCAGTGCCTCAAGTGGCTCAGGTGCCAAAATTCTCTCAATAGATAGGACAAAGGAAGGATTAGCTTTATAGGTAGGTGGGTGAGGGGAGTAGCCATTAGGGCTAGCTCACACATTTTGATCAGTGACACTATTTTTTTGTGATCTATGAGCTCCATTTTTTATAGCCCCGTGGGTGTTTGTATACATTGATTGATTCATACACATGGAATTTGATCTTGATTTTGTACCATGATAGTTACATTATTGATATATATGATATGATCAATTTGATATATGATGTGTCCTATTTTATTTATGCATGATGGATGGGTGCATGTAATTTCCTATATGTGTTGTTTTATATGCGATACAACTCTATTTTATGTGATGCATGTATGTATGGTTCTATATTATGCTATGTATGTTTATTGATGGATGGATGGATGCTTTTCCTTTTCAGCATCTTTTCCATGCACTTTTTATGATGATGATGTATGGATGCCATGGATGCAAATGTTTATGATATGTAAATGATTTTGATATGCTTAGACTAACAGATCTATCTTATGTGCCTAATGGATGATGATGTATGTTATGATCCTAAGATGTATGACATATTCCTTTTCTTTTTTAGTATTTTTTCAATGTATGATATGATCATGCATATATGGATGACATGATGATGCACATGATATAATATGATGATGCTTTTATGATTATGCAATGGATGCAAATGTATAGTTATGAGATTCTTAGAATAACTAATCTATATTATGATGATGAAATGCAATGCATGTGAGATGATTAATGTTTCCTATATGATATGATATGTAGTATGTTGATGGTTTTGTGGATGTAGGATGGATGCATAAATGATTTTTTTGATTAACTGTCATGGTACCATGTTAGCACGGAAAGAAGAATGAAGAAATGAGATGAAGAAAAGAGGATCAAACAAGTACATGATCTATGAGACTTTATTAGAGATGATATGATGATGATGATTTGCTTATTAGGAATTGGGATTTAAAAAGGCTACTTAGCTTATGTTTGATAACACACATAGGCACAGTGCATCAAGGTATATAAAAAAACCACGATGGTGTTGCACCTAGTCTGATGGACTTTGACTTGACAATCATATATGAGTACTCTTATTCACACCAAGCATATGAAACCTCATTCAGAATGTAGTTTAGATATTCCAAACATCTCATACCAAAACATAGAAAGGAAAGCCTCCCTATGTGGTCAACAAGACACCTAAAACACCTTCCCTACAAACCAAACAAAGTACGCTTGATCAAGGTTATATTACAAGAATATCCAACAAGCACAACAGATAAAAATATATTGATCCTTGCACCATTCCTTTCTCTCTAAATCCCTTTATTTGGACATCATTGAGAGGTCATTGGAATGATCACAATAAGATAAATCCAAAGACAAAAGATCAAGTAAACAAACAAGCTAATTTTCTTCATACCACTAGCCAAGACTAAACTATGGTGATGCTTGATGTTGATGTCCATTGTAGGAAAGATGCATCCTAAGACATGATGTTATCAAATGATGATAAGATTTGATTGGATGATAGGCTATTAATATTAGGATTCAACCAACTTGTTTACTTACTAACCTCGACTTGAGATCTTGACACTTTAGTTTTCAATTGTAACCTGCTAGACTTGTTTTCGACTGTTTCACCAAAGGTTGAGGATGATGATAATTTATTATGGGTGATGCTTATTTTGGGTGAAAACAAGATGGGACAAATGGATTTTTTGGGTTTTTTGAATGCTTTTGATGTTTTTTGAAATGTTATGAGGCTACTTTTGGCATTTTCATGATGTTTTACAAATGTTTTTGATTTTCAATTTTTTTAATGATTTTGGGTTTTTTGAGATTTTGACTAGGAGACTAACCTAAAGACCTATCCTGGGGGCCTCGGGGGCTGATCAAAGATTAGTATTGCCTATGTTATACATGTAGAGACCATGTAGTTTGACTGACATAGACTAAATTATTGATGAGATATGAATAAATGGATTCCTAGTTTATTATGACAGACTCCTAAAGGACTAACCTAAATGTCTCACATGATGATCAAAGATCAACCTTGCCTACGTTCAGATCTCAGAGACTCATAGTTTGATTGACACACACTTGATTATTGATGAGATATGAACAAATGGATTTCTAGTTTATTATGATCGATTCCTAGAGGACCAACCTAAGTGTCTCGGGGGATGATCAAAAATCAACCTTGCCTACGTTCATAACTCAAAGACCCATAGTTCGACAAGATGACTCTATTTTTGAGTGGCCTTTTGACCTATTTTTGGATTTTGATATGTTTTGAATGTTTTTGGATTTTCTAGTTTTATGAATGTTTTTGGATTTTTTTTATTTTTTGATGTTTTTGGATTTTTGGATGTTTTGATGTTTTTGGATTTTCTAATTTAAAGGAATACTTCAAGATTATACACAAATCCGATCTAATGCAAGAACATGACACCAATGTGATGCAATAGAATATTCTAAAATAGGCAAGAAAAAATGACCTTGAGAATGGGCCGAGTAGTACTAGGAGGGATCATGATACAAACACATGACCAAGCTCTGATACAGATGCAGATGGGTGATGGATGGAGATAGATGGATGATGGAAGCATGATGGATGGATGATGTAGAACAAGTCATGGAGATCCTAGTGGATGGGAGGTGTTTATTTACACAAGGTGCCTATTTTCCAAGTTTTCACCAAGGTACTTTCCCAAAGCACCACTGAAGTGGTTTTCACTATAGGATGATTTTTCTCTTTATTGTTTTTAATCCTTTTTTTTATTTATTTTTTACTTTTTTACTTTTTTTTTTATTTTTTTGTATTTTCTAGTTTTATACCTTGTAGGAATAGGCATAATTTTTTTTGAGATGGGATCTATTCATAGGCTCCTACTAAGTTTCCCCTTCAGGTGTTGATAACTAATATTCCCCTGACTTGTAGCTTATTGTGATGATGGAGGATCCTAACCAATTGTGTTCAAACTTTCCCTTGATATCTAGAATTGGTACACTTTTTTGATTCTCCTTCAACACAAGCTCTCCAACTTGAAAGGTCTAATTGCTGATCTTCTTGTTGTAGCTCCACTTGAGTCAATTTTGGTAGACTTCCAAATGGTTTAAGGAATCCATGTGTCATTCATCCAATAGTTCCAGCTTGTTCAATTGTGATACTTGATATTCTTTATCTGTGATGAGATTTTGCAATGATATCCTCATGGATGGGAGCTTGATTTCAATGGGGAGTATGGATTTTGATCTGTACACCAGGGAGAAAGGGGTGGCACCTATCGGTGTGCAAATGCTTGTTCGGTAGGCCCATAGGGTAGGATTTAGCTATAGGTGCCAGTCATGACCAACATCATTGACTATTTTCTTGAGGATTTTCAAGATGGTTTTATCTGTAGCGTCTACTTGGCCATTTCTTTGGGGGTAGTATGGAGTGGAAAAGTGATGTTGGATTTTGAATTTCTAGCATAGGTCTCAAACATCTTGATTTTTGAAAGGTGTCTCGTTATTTGAGATAATGGCTTGAGGGACACTGTAGTGGAAAATTGGGTAATTTAGGATGATCTTGGATATCTCATTTCATGTGATATAGGTCATGGGAATGGCCTCCACCCACTTCGTGAAGTACTATGTGGTGATGATGATGAAGTTATTTCCACTAGATAAGGTGGGGGTAATTTTTCCAACGAGATCGAGCCCCCACTATGAAAAGGGCCAAGGTGTAATGATTGGGTGGAGCTCCTGAGTTAGTGCATGGATAAGGTCCCCATGTTGTTAACACTATAAACACCTTCAGACATAGTCATGAGTTTCCTTTTCCATTGTAGGCCAATAGTACCCAGTCCTTAGTAGTTTCTTATCCAAGGTCATACCACTTGAATTTAAACCACAAATTCCATTAGGTACCTCAGTTAAAGTATTCAAAGCTTCCCCAATATTTAGACATTGTAAAAGGGTTTCTTCAATGCTCCTACGATTTAGGGTATCTCCTAGGATGATGAAATGGGATGAATTTTTGACAAATGATCTCTTAATATTTGGGGTTATATCAATGGGGAGGACTCCTATTCTCAGGTAGGTGTATATATCATGATACTAGGGATCACTAGGACTAACAATTTCACACACAAATTTACACTATGGTACCTGAAATGCTATTACAAGAAGGTGCTCTACAAGGAATTCTTGCTTTGGGATGTTGTGTGGGACATCCAAAAGTGATCCAATTATTTCCATATCATCTCCTACTCTGTTATTTTATCTAGGTAGCTGCTCAAATGTGATATCAATGAAGGACTCCTTAAGGCTTTCCACTAGTTTTTTGTATGGCATCAACTTGTCATCCTTGGTTTGGCACTCATTATTTACCTGGTTGATTATGAGTTGTGAGTCTCCATAGACCTTGAGTCCCATGATCTGCTATTGCATTACAATTCTCATTCCTATAACAAGAGCCTCATATTCCACAATGTTGGTTGTGCAAGGGAATGACAACTTAAATGATTTAGGTATGCAATCCCCTTGTGGTGTGATGAAGAAGATTCTAGCTCCGAACTCATGTTGTGTATAGGATCCATCAAAGTACATTTTCTAGTGATCTACCACACTTACATTAAAGTTGGACTAATCAGGGAACTCTGATACGAGTGGGTTTTCTGCATATACTGGTGCTTCTACCAATTGATTTGTAATTTCTTGTCCTTTTATGGCCTTGTGTTCCACATAATCAATGTTGTGATCTATCAATATCATAACCCACTTAGTTGTTAGTCTTGTGAGTATTGCTTTAGAAAGAAGATGCTTGAGGGGATCTATTTTTGTGATGAGTTTGATCTGGTGTGCTAGCATGTAATGTCTAAATTTCTGAGCTACAAACATGACTACTAGGAAAGCTTTCTCGATGGATGTGTAATTCAACTCATGTCCTACCATGGTTCAACTGATGTAATAGATAGCTCTTTCTTTCCCATTTTTACCATGTTATTCCAAGAGAGTGTTGAGAGCTACTGCTATTGCTAATATATATAGAATTAAGCATTTTCCTGGAATAGGTGGCATGAGAACTGGTGGTGTGAGTAAATACTCCTTTATTTTGTTAAAATCCTGGTCACATTTCTCATCCCATTTGTATGATACCCCCTTGTGGAGTAGATGAGAATATGGGATAGCTTTGTCTGCTAGTTGAGCTATGAATCAGCGGATGGACTGGAGTCTTCCTTGTAGGCCTCTTAGCTATTTCAATGTTTTTGGTGCCTCCATTTTGAGGATTTCTTTGACTTTGATGGGGTCTACCTCAATTCCTCTCATGGATATAATGTATCCCAGGAGCTTCCTGATTATACTCTAAAGACACACCTTTTTGTATTTAGTCAAGCCTTGTACTTTTCTAGCCTATCAAAGATGGAGCTCAATGTCGCTATGTGATCTCGATGTTTCTTTGACTTGGCCAATATGTCATCCACATAATCCTACATAGTCTTGTGAATCATATCATGAAAGATTAGTGTCATGGCCCTTTGGTAGGTAGCTTTGGCATTCTTCAACCCAAATGACATCATGTTCCAACAATATGTTCCCCATAGACAAGTGAAAGTGGTCTTGTGTTGGTCTTCCTTAGCTATCATGATTTGACTGTATCCTAAGAATCATTCCATTAGTTATAGTATTTCATGTCCCGATGTAATATCCACAATCATATCAATGTTTGAGAGAGGAAAGTCATCCTTGGGACATGATTTGTTAATATCTATGAAGTCTATGCAGATGCGAATGCCCCTAGTAGGCTTTGAAATAGGTATAATATTTGAAACCCACTCCAGATAATCAATCAGTCGTATGGACCCTGCATCTAGGAGCTTCTAGAATTCCATTTTGACCAACAATGTTATCTGGGGATGCATCTTCCTTAACTTTTGTATCGCTAGCTTTGCCTTGGGATATACAGCTAGGTGGTGAACCATGACCTCTGGATCAAGTCCAAGCATGTCAGCATAGGTTCATGCAAAGTTTATCTTTCTTTATTTTAGGAAGGAAACCAAGATTTCTTGTTCTTTTGTCAAAAGAGTTTCTGCATAGAATGTTATGTGTGGTGTTTCTTCTAATCCCAGGGTGATTGGATTGCACCTTTTTGCCAAAACCACTGACTTTCCTGATGAATGGCACTAATGGGAAGATTGAATCCTTCATCCTCCGGTACCTTAAAGAGGTTTTCACCAGTGGATACATCCTTTATTTTTTACTATTTTTGAGTCATAGAGCGCCACAGTGTGGTTTTCACTTAAAGACCTAAAGATTATTCTCAAATTTTCACTTTTACAACTGAAGGATTCAATTGTCTCCCCATAATAGGCATGTCTGTCTAGTATGATTTCAAACCTATCTTTGTGATCTCCACATGGTATAGTATCTCGTAATCCCATGAATTCTGAGAGTGCCTCATCATTTTTGAATGCATCCAAAACTGGTGGTCCTCGTTGGTCGTAATTGATGAGTTGGGGGTAGACTAAGTTTATCTCATGGGTTTGGTTGTTTGACTCAAGAGACAGGGTACTAATCATGAGAAGAGAGGAATCCTCGAATAACATAGGTAAATCGGTTATGGGATCTTCCTCATTACTACTAGAAGACCATTGTCATTCTATCCCAGTTTCATGTTTCTATTATAGCCCATACCGAGCATCATTTGCAATCCTTTGCTACTATCATCCATGGGAAGATCAGGGGCAGGCCTTTCATCCTATTATAGCAAGCTTGATATGTCTTTTTCATCCACCACCTCTCAACTTAGGTCTCCCCAACATTTGAATCTAGAGGGATCTACTTTAAAGGTTTGGGATGTTGTTTCAGCTAGTTGGGGTTGCCCATGAGACCTAGGAGATTGAGGTAACTCTCCTATCATGAAAGCACTTTTCTTCATTTTGTAATCCGCACACCCATTGTCTTGGACAATGAATTTGATTTTAGATATATCAAGGATGGTAGGTTTCTTTGTCTTAGAAGTGGAGGCTAAAGTAGTCAGGTCTACATATGGGGTTGAAGGGCCTTCATCATTCTTTGGGACTTGGGGGATTTTTGTAGTACTTTGCTTCCAGATTTTTTCAGTAGTAAAAGGGCTTAGGATCATCATGGATGGTGACCTCTTAGTTTTGATATGGGAATTTGATGAAATTATGGAAGGTAGAAGAAACTGCTTGCATCCCATGGATCCATGGACGCCCTAGGAGAATATTATAAGGAAAATCAAGGTCAAGGACCTTGCATGTGGTTTCCATGATGGTTGGCCCTACTTGAATAGGGAGTTGAATAGTTCCCTAAGAAACTCTTTCTTAATCATCATATTCTCTTATTGTTATGCCTATACCATTTTAAATGGAATCCTTAGGGAATTCTAGTTTCTTTATTAATTTGAGAGAACAAATATTTAGACCTACACCCCAATCCACCAAGACCCTTTTAACTTTGTTCTTATGGACCAGGACTTTGAGATGGAGTGTGTGGTTATGATATGTATGGATGGGGAAGACCTTAGCAGAAAATGTTAGGAGATGTGGAGTAGTGAGGTGTCTGACCATAGCTTGGAATTGGTTAGCATCAAGATCGACAGAGACGGTGGATGAAGCAAATGCTTCCTCTAGGATCTTTCTATGTGCGGATGAGATATTTAGTAACTCCATGATGGAGATTTGAGTGGGGGTTATTTTCAGCTGGTCTAAGACATTGTAGCCATTAGGAACATGTTTTGGATTTGAGGTGGATGCCCTAGGTGGTTGTGATGATCCAACAATGGTAACTTTGCTGCCATATGTGGTGACTTCACAATCAACTTTGCCTCCCTTGATGTTTACAATAGCGACCCATTCATCTAGTGATGTGAAAATATGATCATACACATGGTTTATGTTGGCATACTTTTTCTTTCCATGGTTATTCCCTTAGTTATGATCTGTCATTAGATTTGTGTATATTTTGAGGTCTTGATTTCTAGCTAGTTCTTCAATATTTATGATCTTGTCATCAATGAGGTGTTGGATCAAATTTTTTAGCCTCATACAATTGGCTATTGTGTGCCACTTGATTTTATGAAAATCACAAAGGTGGTTTTCATTGTACCATGGTGGCTTCACTTAGGGCTCTTGATAATTCTCATAATTGGGGATTTTGATGAGATTCTCCTGTGCCAGTTTATTCATAACGGATTTGATTGATTCCCCAAGGGCTACGTAGTCCCGCTTGGGGGGATATTTGTTTCATGGAGGTGGTACCAATTGATTATCTAGATTGTTGAATTGATTATTAGGTGGTTGTTGTGATACCGCATTAGCTTGCATGTTGTTTTGGTTGTTGTTTCACAGTTGTTGATATGTTTGGGTGTTTTGTTTCAGAGCACTGATTATGACCTTGGCATCAACCACACCATTGTTAGTGAAATTTTTGTTCTTTGCCCAAGTGTGAGGTTTCTCATTATAATTGGTCGATGGGTAGTTATCTTGATATTCTTGATATATGGGTGTCACCCCTTGTGAAATAAGGGCTCTTTCGATGTTGAGTGCCTTGGGGATCAAGTGGTCGTATGTAATGATGCACTACATTTTTAGGTGGAATGATAAGATTTTCTTGAGATTGGAAATGATGGTGAAAATTTGTAGTTCCTTTGGCATGGCCCACTTGCTCCTATTGGCCTTGGATTGGCATCATTGGAAGAAGGATGTGATTGATTCACCCTTAGTTTGTTTGAGCACAAATAGTTCCTCTAGACTAACATCCATGCCAATGTTGAATGCATAACTTTTTATGAATGCATCTATGATTTCTTGGAACTTCTTTATTCTAGGAGGAAGGCAAGAGAACCATTCAATGATGGGGCTAGCCAAACTTTGAGGAAATAGTAATAATAGATATGTGTCATCATATGCAACCTCCATGCAATTTAATTGGAATTCCTTGATGTGATCCTCAGTGTTTCCCATCGCATTATATTTTTCAAATTTAGGGATTTCAAATCCTTTAGGGAATGTTACCATCACAAGGCTCCTGTCAAATGGATAGGGGCACAAATTACTTAGTTTTTTATTGTTTTCCCATATTCAAGATTGAGCACTTGCTACGAGAATAATTTGATTTGTGTCATCATGCCATTTTGCAGATTGGGAGGTGGGGTGAATATGTTTTGAGATGGTTTGATCATTTGATTGATGGGTGGAGTGTTGGGTATGTTGGTGGGAGTTTGTTGCAAGCTTTGATATGCAATCAAGGCTTGTTAATATGCCTGAAACTTCTATTGTGTTAATATAACACTTGTTGTTGGTCTTGTTGTTGTTGTTGTGCCAACAACACTTGTTGCTAGTCTTGCTGTTGTTGTGCCAACAATGCTAATAGTTGGGCTAATAGTTGGGTTGCTTCTTGTTGTTCTTGGTACTATTGCAAGGCTTGTTGATATTCTTATTGCTAAGCTTCTTGTTGTTGTTCCTAGTATTGAGCTTGCACTTGTGCTTGTTGAGCTTGGTATTGTTCTTGAGCTTGAGCTTGAGCTTGTTGAGCAACTTGTACAACTTGTGCGGCCTATGCAGCTTATGCAACTTGAGCTACTTGCATAGCTTGGGTTGCTTGCTATTGTTGCAACAAAGCTTGAGCTTGGGAAGCTTGCTATGCTTGTTGTGATTGCACTTGTTGAGAAACCTGTGTGGCTTGTTGATTCTAAAATTGTTGAAGTTCCTTTTGGTAGGCTTGTTGAGTTGCTTGCAATGTGATGCTATATGAGTTTTTCATGTTGGGTTTTGGTGGTGGTGGTGGTGGATTCAGAATGGTGTTTTTTGTTGTGATGAGAGATTTTTTCATATTGATTGTTGGGATTTGTGTAGTGGATGGTGTGATTGATATGATAGGCCCTTGGGAGACCACATTTTGAGGTATTTGGGGGATGGTAGATGATGTGTTGATGGATTGTGTTGTTGGGATTTTTGCCACCTGTTGTTACAATATCGATGGCATGATTGGCGGATTTGACATGATGGTTTGATTTATGATTGGAGCATTGTTCTGATTAACTTGATTGAGGTTAGGTAAAGGGGGTTTCCCTAAACTGAGAAGTGGTGTGGATGTTAATGGTAGAGGTGGAAATGATGGGAAAGTGGGTAGTGTGTTCCCTTGAGAGAATTAAGTTGATGATGAGGGATCCAAGATCCCCCCTTGTCCAGATAATCCACTTTCTCCTTTTGAGGTCATGGGAAGAGATGCTTATGTGTTGAGAGGATATACCGGTGTTGTGTGAAAAGAGGATGGATTGATCGGATCATGAAAGGTGAGTGGAATGTATGGGTGTAATGGATTTTGAGGAATGGTTTAACCCAAGATGGTGTTTGCATCCAAGTCTTGGTTGTTAACAAGAGGATGTGTTTGAAGACCGTGTAATAATGAGCTCCCCTTGTTAACAATTGGTTGAGTTGGAGAAATGGATGATGTGATTTTTGGGATGGTTTGAGTTATGCTTTGGAATGAGGGTGTGAATGAGACTGGGGTCATAATCCCAAGAGGTTCTCCACAATGGTGCTTACATCATAATTGAAAGGGAGTTTAGCCCCTTATTTTTCCAATTCAAGAATGTATTGGGAGGGATTGAGTCTCAGATTATGGTATTGACAATTCTACGAGTTTTGAGATTTTGAACCATTTCAATAATTTCATCTTGTGTCATCCCTAAGACATTGTTGGTGATGTCTTATACTTGACCTTCCTCTTGAGGATCTTGTGATAATAGAGGAAGATTGGGTGGGGGATTGCTTGATCCAATGGGATTGATTTTGGGAGGGGTTTGACTCAACTTACTCGAATTTGATGTTTCTTTGTTGGTTTCTATGTTCTTCTTGTGTTGAGATCAAGTTTGAACCATAAAATAGGGATCAATTTTCAGGAATATAATAAATGAAGCTCTAACTCTTTAGATTGATCTAAATTTTAGGCTCAAAAAATAAAATATAGGATGATTTAGGATTATATGGTGATGATGAGATAAATGAAGGATGGATGGTTTGAATGTTTTAACTCTTGAGAAATCGTGAAGGATATACTAGAATTTGGGGAATTTGGATTTTGATTTGATTTGGTTTGGATAGTGAAATCATAAACTCTAAGAGGTTGGATGTTATCCTAGAGTAAACTTGTCTATAGGATGCTAATTTGACTAAGTGTGTAAAGAAGGATTCATCTACACACACCTAGCCAAACAAGATGATTTTGATTTGATTGGATTTTGGATTTTGTATAATGAAATTTTATAAACCGCAATATGTTGGATGTTTGTCAAGGGATATACTTGTTCACAAGGATTGATAATTTGACTAAATATGTGAAGAAGGATTCATCTACACACATCTAATCAAACAAGATGATTTGAATTTGATTTAGAGGATTTTCCAAGAGTCTAGCATGAATTATTTTTCCAAGATTTCCAAGAGTTGTTTGTAAGATGACTTTGATTTGATGTTTGAGGGATGGATGAAAGTTTTGATTTGATCCTAAACCTACAAAGACTTTTTTCTTACAAGACCTTGGTGTTGAAGAACATGCTATACTTCCTATGGAAATTCAAACCTTTGAAAAATCCTTAGGTTTTTACAATAGTAAAATGAGTGCAAGTTGGGATTGTTCTTTGACGCACATTTGTAAAACTTGACGAGCAATTTCTCTAAAAATTCGTAAAGCATAGACAAACATTTTTTGAGAGCTCTTTGACTAAGACCTTTTGACTTTGGTTTTCAGATTTTCATCTTTCGGGAGATTTTATTTGGAAGAGCACATGTGTGGGGTTCAATTGTTCTTATCTTTTCTTAATGAATTCCTTTTACCACAAACACTATCTTGATTATCTTTTCAAACTGAATGTCTAATGTCCTAACTTCTTTTCATCCCATAAATTCCATTTTGTGGAAATCAAGGAAATCAAGGCTTTAGTTCCATAATGTTGACTTTAGTACGAGAAAATTGAGATGTAAATTCAAATACTTAGAAGCCTCTAAGGATAAAATCCCTAGGGCAAGCAATAACACTTAAACTTTTTCAAAGGTATTTGATCCTCCTAGAGGGTTTGAAATTTGATGTTCATGTTGAATGTTTATTTTCCAATGTTTTAGATCCAAACAAAGTGTTTTTGATTCCAAAATAATACACAACCCTATGGATAGTCAAGAGATAATATTTGTTGAGTTCCCACTTGGATAAATCTAGCTACACCTACTCCTAATGGATGATTAGAAGCTTGACCACATTGGCTCCCCTCGATGGCACACACTTCTTAGGTCATCCAAGCTTCAATACCCATGAAACTCCCATGGCATACTTCTCATTTCTACTATGAGCCATAAAAATGTGGGATAGTTTTAGGATGACCGTTCTTGCACCAACAAATAGATAAGGATTTTGGTTTCTAAAAAAATTGGTTCTTAGTTAGGGTGATCAGGGACATGACACCTTGAGAGTGTCCAACAAGCCATTAAAGGATTTAATCAATCCTACTAGGGGCTCTTATACTTTTTTCATACTTAGTACCCCATTCTAAAAAACATTATATGGCTAAGGCCTACATACAATGAGGCCTTGACGATTTATTCTTATCCATTTATATACCATCCTAAGTGAAAATCTAGTTAGAGTCACCTTCGAATTGGTCATAGGCAGGCCCCTCTAAAGGTAAACAAAAATGAGCAAAGACATTTGTAGTTTTATCGATCTTTGTTTGCAAGAAAAAAGAGAGAACAGACATGATATACTCAACTCACACTCACAAACTTTGTTCAATTTTAAGAACCCAAATCAAAATATGGAGGGAATATTTTATACAACTTAATGTCACCAAATGCACTTTTGATTCTCAAGATCATTTTGAAGTGTGAGAGAAGTGCATATGCCCTTTTAAATGATATTACTTTGTACAAAAGATTACAAAGCACAAAAAGTACATGTTCATTTTAACTCCAAAAGCAATAGTGGATTCATTTTAAGCACCAAGATTGAAATGTGAAATTTGCTTTTTCAATTTTAGAATCCAAAAACAAAATCTAGTATGTTCCTAAATTTCTTTTTAATTCCTTTATTTTTTTCTTTTTTTAAGCCCAAATGAAATTTATTGAGTCCTAAAATGCTTGAAGATGACAAAGTCCTTAGAAATGGGATTATAATTGCTCACCAAAGTGTTTAAAAACACTTGATATAATAGAATAAAGATTCCATAAGAATTCTTGCTTTTGTTTCCTCCTTCCCTTTAAATCACTCCAACCTACAAAAACTGGTTAACACTATAGAAAACAGAGGCCAACAACTAGTTAGAAGTCAAAGGTGATCAAAATGAAAAAAAATGCATGTTTAAAAAAACTTGAAATTTTCCTTTTACCCCACCCTAGCAGCACAGTCTACAATAGCAACGCAATTTGAAGAGGGTCAGTGGCACTTTGGTGAGACCAATAGTGCTCTGTAAAGAAACAGTGACCATGATTGCGGCATTGTTTCACCAAGTGACACTGTTTGGAGTTTGAGTTGGTCGGGCTGAGTTGAAGTGACAAAAGCGATGTAGTTTGAAGTTTTCTAGTGCTGCTAAATAGTGCTACTAGAATGATACTAGCATAGTTTGACTCTGGTAGTGGCACACTTTCCTATCGACACACAAAAATTCAAAATATAGGAGAATTTTGGTGAAAAAATGTGTTAATTTCTTTAGATTCACCCTCCTTCTAGTGCAAAAATGTGAATGGTGATTCTAGACCCGCACAAACATAAACAACAAATACAATATTAGTCACTTACGCAAATCAAAACCATCATTCCCATAAGATTCATTTGAAACATGAAGAAAAATAAATAAAGTAAAGAACACAAGTGAAAGCAATCTAAATCTTATTCATATGTTCAAACTCTCAATCCCATGGGGGAATCAGTGTTGTTTTGATGTGGAAAATAGCCCTTTCCCAATTCCTTGCAAGCTTGATGATGGTCAATGGTGCTCCTTGATAAATTTTTACATAACCTAGCTATGAAATTGATGAAAACTATGAAACTTGGATGAGAATGCATGAAATTCCTCAAAACATGAAGATAATGACTTTTCCTAAGTTGTGGATGAACTTATGGATGATTGTGGATCAAAAATTAGTAAAAGAGCTTTCTATTTATAGAAGAGAATGATAGGATGAATGTGGGATAAAACATCAACCAATGGCCAAATGCCACTTGTCAACATGTGAGTGGATAGAAGTGGAGCACATTTTGGTGAATGTGCACATAAATTCCATTAGGTGGAATCTCAAATTTGAGAAGTGACAAGTTGGAAGGAGATGAAAGAAGAAATGCTACTTGGATCAAGAAAAATGACATGTAAGATGCCTTTAATGCCTTGTTGGATGTACAAGTCCTTTTGGGAGGGAATTTTCAAATTGGAAGAATATTCCCACTTGATACCCTTTTGAATGAAAATGGAGGATTTAATAAATCAATTAAATTGATTTTCATGTGCAAGTTGAAAAATCTAGAGGATTTGAGTGATTAGTGTTAGGATTAATCATGATTTGATTAATTTAGATGAAGATTAGTTGATTTGAAACTTTGACTTAGATTTTAGGATTTTAAATAAATCAAAATGAGAGGAATAATGATTATTGACTTAATTAAATAAAATTTGATTTATTTAATTAAAGAGGATTGTGTTAGACTTAAATCAAATAAAGATTAATTTATTTAATTTAAAGGAGATGACTTTAGAAATCAATTAAATAAAATGAATTATTTAATTAAAAGAGGTGAATAGGATTAATTAAACAAAATGATTTATTTAATTAATAAAAAATAATGATTTAATAAGATGAAATTGATTTATTAAATTAAAAGACGAAATATGGCGAATTTAATCAAATAAAGATTATTTGATTAAATGGTTAGCAAAGGATGTGATTTAGGATGAACTTGTGTTAGTAAATTAGGATCAGGTGCATGGGATCAATCGGTATATTTTATGTGTCTACAATATCATCTCCACTAGAGTTCTCCAAGAGGAGAAGTGGGTAACACCCCACTCTTCCTCTACAAGATATATAGGAGTTTCAAGTTGCAACCTTTGAATGGGGAGGTGTGAAGTGTACCTCCCTCCATCAATGAGGATCTTTCCTCATTAAAGAGGGTAACATGCACTTGGACAACCCCTCAATCTTTTCACCCCCATCCTCTACTCAAAATTCGTCACTCCTCATTATGAGGACTTTTTAAGAATCAAAACATGTCCTTGGTGCCCTATTGCATGCCCAATTGACCCCTACCACTATGTTATAGACCCTAGGGGGTTTATTTTTGCATTCCAACCAAGAAAATTGACCAAAATCCCTCTTTAAAGACCCTCTGAAGGACCTATCCAAATTTTACCCTTGATAATGGTTTATAAACCTTAATCCCTAACTTACATCTCACATGACACACAAATAAATACCATCTCAAGACAAAATATAAATTACCCCTTTTTACATCAACCCTCACCACCTTACTCTACAAACATATTAACTTTATATCTTTCCAAGCCTCGAAAGGGGTGAAATTCATAGCCACAAGATGTCATTCGATCTACTCAATGGTCTTACCTCCTCATACTAGTATTCTACTTTCCTACACATTACCAATAGCTAAACTAAGATTTAGCTATACAACAATTCCATTTACAATTTCAATTCATAATTTACGAGTCCCTAACACCTTCATGATAGTGACATTAAAATAATTATCAAGGTGAAATACAAGAATATGGTCACCCAATCATATTATTTATTGCTCGCAGTATAACTTACCATTTATTTACAAAAATATATAACAAATTAGGTTTAGCATTAATCCTATGCAAAGTGGGGGTCTTATTAAAATGTATTTCCTCTTTTCCCAATGTCTATAGTGTGCAATCCCTAATTACCACTAACCATCCAATTTTTCAATTGATTTATTTTTCTTTAATCCATTGATTCCACATACTAGACTACTAAGATCAATATTCATTAAAGTAAATATGTCTATTAAAAAATATTAGACCTTGATCACTTATGAAATGTTTTCTTCCACAACTACCAAACTATGTGACCAACTATACTACTAGAGTTCCATTATGTCCACCTACACAGCTTTTTATTTTATATCAGCAATGATATTGGCATGATATCATACATTTTTTTACTTCCAATAATTATGATTTTATCACTACACCACAAGTAAATAATGATAATATTTTTTTCATATTTTCAACTTAGACTCCACATCTAATATTGAAAGAGTACCTTTTCAATTTTCTCATATCGAGGCCCTTGATACATGTATCAAAACCGATGCCAAAATATTAAGTTTCTCATGCTACTATTATGGCTATAGCATTAGATGCACACACCTATAAAAGGGAACATTTTCCTTCTTTAAATTTCTATGCTCTCAAAAATAATATCTTTGTTGTTGCCATATTTCTTTTCACAAAATTATAGATGAGCTAGAAAAGTCTCACATATTTATGATTAACACTTTCATAGCTAAAGAACATATCTAAAACTAATAAAATATGTTAATTCAATATTTTCAATAAAAAAAATTTAACATCTAAATATAAAAGTGATGTTATAATTCCCATCTATAGGTGGGGCCTCACATCCTCCCCCCTATGACTAAAATTCCTCTTGGAAGTTGGTAAAGAGATAGAGCACCCACGCTAGAGTTAATCTATATGATGGTAGAGTCCAAATCATTCCTTAGAAAGTAGTATATAGTATCAAAACATGTCCAACTAGTATGATACAACTATATAAGTATCCACCAAAAGTGTTTCCCTACTAATAAAAATAACATGTGATCACACATAGATTTTCATGCACACCACACATAGTATGAGGTCATTGAGATCCAAATATACTTACAAATACATGAATAAAAAAATCAAGATAGATTTAATTTCACAATCATTATGTTGTTATTGTAAAATATCTAATTAATCAAACAACACTGGTTGATATCAGAATTTCCTCAATCAGAATTTATCCTTAACAAGAAGTCATATGTCCCATTCTGACAACATATCATACTAATATTTTTTAAGTAGTAATTTATTTTTTCTCTTTAATTTTTATTCTCTTACTCTTGTTTTCTCATTTGTACAACCAAAATGACAACCAATAGAAAAATTACCACAAAAGGACTTACTTGAATCACAAAACAAGGCTCACACAAGGGTTGAGGATTCCTAATGCCAAAAATTCTCTTATGAGAATCCATATCATATAAATAATTACCATCAGGTCCTCCTCAAGGAATATCTGCATAGAAATATCTGATAGATCAATGGGAAATGGATTGTAACCATCTCATAATGGTCTTATTTACCACTTCATAATAAATCCCTAGGCCATCTACTCCCCCCTTACAACTTGTTAGTGACCCCTCATGAGTATGCTAACTTAACATATTCCACATTACTACACACATGTCAATAACAACAAATATTTGATAAGGCATCAAAATAAGAATTTTTAAATTTCCAATAAAACAACAATTTAAAATTTACAAAGAAGAGATAAAATTATCAATGGTGGCCACCAATCAACAATTCAAAATTTGAAAGAAGTCTCAAAAACTAAATTTGAGGAAAAAAGGATAATTTCATAATGCATTTAATCAATAACTTAAAGCATTTCAAAATTTCTAGCTTCATTAATCAAATAAAATCATATTAACAATCACAATTATGAATCCAAAATCACATAAATTTCCACAACACAATCACTTTGTGACTTCAATCTAGTCACCTAAGAGAGAGGAGGGGATAAGGAGGTCTCAAACCACATAGAGCTCATGAATAAATCATAATATAATAGTAATAAGTCTCACACAACCAGAAACAATAATATAATAATCACCATGACACATGTCCCACAAAAGCTAAGACAATCGTATAATAATCGCCATGCCACATCTTCCAAACAAACTGAGACAATCATATATAATAATTGAATAATCAATGATAGATTTGTTCTAGAATAAGGGTGCACTTAGGTCCACCCTCAACCTTCTAGGGTACCAATCTCAAGGTTTTGGTTTGCAGTATGGACCAAAAAGTGTGGCTCTCATATGTGGGGGAGTAAATAATGGTCAACATCCATGGAAAATTATAATGTTTTGACATAGGTTCTTTATCCATATTAGGGATACCATCTAGAACTCATAATTTCACAATAGATGGACCTGTGTCTCTAAGCCCTTAGTTATATTAGTGGACCCTATTCCAAAGGAAAGTATCAACACTAAGGGATATACACCAACATAAAACAACACATGACTAGAATTTCATATCAATAAACATACAACCACTCCAATTTTAACATTTTGGCATCTAAACACATATGAATGTCATGAAGGGTACACATAATTAGATTGTACTTGGACACATCACCCTTATCCCAAGTTGGATACTATGTATCACACACTTGAGGCACACATAAAATTTACTGGTCTTTCCACATTTCAAAATGCATATACTTTCTATAACATTCACCACATCTTAACCCAACACATGACACTTAGTACATAATAGACAACATATATTCAAAACTAAACAAGGAGGTCACCATAATCTACAAAACCTTTGGTTCATATTAGCACAAGATTAACATATGAGTATGCATCATAAAAATTGTATAAACTATTCACAAACCCATTTCTCAAGTTAAATGTCCAACATAACAACTAGCTATACAAACATTCAAATTCATTAATTACTTCACAAGATATGACTATGTCTCTCGAATAGGTCAAGTATCATCATGGGTTTGATTAATTTTCCCAAAAACAATTTGTTCATTTAATGAGACTAATACTCTTAGGATCTTAAATTAAATACATTAAAATATACAATATCCTCATTAGTGTTTCATGAACAATACAATCTAAGCTACAAAAGTATACTCAATGTATAAGGCACATATTATTTTATGGACTAGTAACTCTCATAACTCATTAATATTTACAAATATTCACAAATCTTGTTTTTTCTAAAAACTAGAGGTAAATTATTTAATTGCATGTTACCATCACCATTAACATTTTTATAATCATAGTTCATTCTAAGCTTTAATAGTTACACAAACACACATTGCAAAAATTCCTAGAAATTTTAACTTTCTCCTTATTTAATTCACCATAAATAATAGCTAGTTCAATACTCAGCTTGAGATAAATAATTGATTAACCAAATTTAATGATATCCAAATCCTATATGGATAAAACTTACTTGCATAGGTTATTAATTCCTATCTAGTATCTATCATTTTATGCTCTAAAAATTTCTTTAGTTTATCACAATTTGCAAGGAAAGTAGGAATAATATGCTCTACCTAATCAATTCATGTTTAGACAAGGTCTTATGTTTAATTACTATCATGAAGATTATTTACACAACACATTAATTGATTCTCGATAATGATACCCTAGCTATATTTTTCTAAGGGGTATGTGTAGGATAATGATGGGCCAAAAAGTGGCGATATGATGGGTATGTGGTTGACGAATTTTTTTTACCCAAAATTGATGAAACAAAAAGGGTTTTTAAAGGATATTCTTAGCTTTCCACCAATATAAAATATGCTTTACTTTGAATTTAATATATAATTATTATTCATTTTCTATTTCAATTACGACTAAAGTCCTGATTGATAGGCTGATTGAAAAAAATCTATAGCTTTCAAATGGTATCACATTTTTTGAATCCAAAACATTTGTCGCACTCTATGCTTCACCTACTATAGGATTAAAAAAATAAAAATTGAATTTCATGATGTTCTTACAAAGTTAAGGTGGTCATACATACAAGTTTTTATATTTTTTAAAAATTGTAATAAAAAAATTATAATTAATTATTTACGTGGAAAAAATTAAAAAAGAATATGCATCACATCTAGACATCACTCATCTACTTATATCTAAAATCTTATAAAAAAATATTATCATTTTATTGTGGTTAGGGTGGTAAGACAAACACCTACTTCTTATTTTTTCCCTGAAATTTAAGTACTATTGCATTGAAATTTCAAATTTTCACCAAATAATTTTTATTTTTTAAAAACCTAGTAATTTAGAAACTATATTCAATTTTCCATAGATTCTAGTCTTACATATTTTTGAAATAATATAGATAACTTATTCAAACTTTTATGTCAAGTTGCCTAACTCTGATTTTTCTAAATTTTTTGCCACTTAAGGGCCTATTTTTTCCATGATGATCCTTCACATACCCCTATGTAGTTTCATATTTGACTTTATTCTTATCAAGCTGAAGCTCCTAGTCAATTATCATTAGTTAAATACTTAAAATGGTGAAATTTTTTGGTTATCAAATATGTTCACAAATTTTTGTGTGGATGATGAATTGCAAATAGATTTCAATGTTTCACAAAAGATAGACGCATAAATTTATTAAGTTTAAGATATTTCAAAAGTTAACTATTATAGGGTGATCCACCTATTGTTAATATAGACAACAATTAAGACCCATATCTTTCCCAGAGTACCTGGTGTTGCAACCTAGGCTTTGATACCAAATGTGATTCCTAAAAATTATCTACCAAAAATACAACTAAGGACACAACACAAAATTCAAATTTTGCTCACAGACACTCGACTAACTCAAAAAAGTTGTTTCTAATACACATGCTTCATGAAAGATGTTACTCAATTTTCACTTATAGCTCAAATCAGACAGAGTTTGTTTATTTTAAATTGAGAAAATGAAGTATTATTTTTATTATCTTTCCTACTTTACATTCAAATGTATAAATGAAAAAATCCAAGAAAGATTACAACTACAGATCATTGTATTTATACACATGCATATAACATAAGAAAGATTTTGATCTTTTTAGAAAAGAATAATCACTGTTGAATGCAAAAGTGTACATTGTATCATACAAGCCATGAGACTAACCTTTTCTTATTCAATACAAATTATGAAAAATTCATACATGAATAAGTAAGAAAAAAAATGAATGTGCATAGAAGGAAAGTAACAACCATTTCCTATGAATGAATAGTCTTGACTAGTGTCATTTCATCCTGCTACTATCTCGAACCTCATTTCTCCCTTCTAGCTTCATCTTTTGCTCCTAGTTCTTGTTAATGAAAAAGAAGTAAGCAATGGTATTAAAGTATACTCTAAGCAATGACTGATTAAAAACATTACATACACATTCACCCTATGCATGTACAAACCAATCATAATGTGTATTTAAAAAGCTACATGTGCATTTTAGGTGTCCCAGAAAACCATCAGATCATCAAACACACCTAAAATATACAATTTTTCTCACTTTTTGCTTCATGTACAACTACAGGTGTAATCATGTCTTAATTTAGCATGTGGGTTAAAACGTGGCTCCCATAAGGGTTGAGCTCGACATGTTGAGTTATAAGATAATCAGTTCATTCAAGCTTATTTAAGAGAGAAATGAAATATTTATAAGTTGATTATGCAATCATAGTGAACAAGCATGTACATTTTGAGTTCAGAAGTATTTCTCCAAAAAAGAAGCTACAGATTATATTATGGAAGCCTCATATGCATTAATGAAATCACATTCGGTATCAAGTGCAAAGCTTCTTACAATTTTAGTGCCAAGAAGACATTATCAAAAATACAAGTTGTATCATAAATAGAGTTATAGTATAATGGAAAACAACCATATTCTCATAATAAGTTTACACTATTGACAAACATGATCAAACTTACTTCATCAGGAACAATGTATAGTAAGCAGTGATATTCATAATAGTGACTTGCAAGTTAGTAGTGAACCAGATCACAAGGAATCACTTGATCATTGTGTACAAACATGATAATAGCAATCATCCACAAGCAGACAATATATTTATTGCTACGTTCCTTCTTATCCAATGGAAAGTTAAGATTGCATTCCAAGTTTTGAAAATTTTCATTTTGTAATACAATTAGAGGAATATAAATAGAAAGGAGAGTTGTTGCTCAGTACAATGAGGATAAGTACTATTATACACAATATTCATGATAGAATAGTGGCTGCAAAGGAATTTCATGAAAAGAGCAATCATGATCATAAATAGAGCATATAATATAAATATTTCAAAAGAATAATCTCTAGCTACTTGGTCATGATGCAGTTGAATGATCCTTGGAAGGGAAATTTGAAGAATATCAAAGCTCTCAGCCAACAAATGTAAAAGTATACAAGGCTAAATAAGTGTTCAATGTTGTTATTTTAAAATAAGGGGCCGAGCATAAACATATACTACTGAAAAAGCCCTTCATTTAAGCACAAAATGGCTAAATAACTAAAAGCTTGTGGAAGAAAACCCTCTGATTATGAAAGTGAAAGGTATAGGGAAAAATTATGATAGATAATATAGTTTTTAAACATAACAAGTTCTCAACATAACAGATTATGTTAAAAACAATGAGGGAACAACAATATCAAAATTTACTATTGTTTCCATGTTAAATACAAGAATGTGGAGATTGAGCTATACATTTGATCAAAAACCTCATTATTTTTCTATGAATGAAGCTCAAATTCTTTAGACAGAACAAAGGCCAAGTTGTGGCTTCCTCATAGTGTTCATTCCAAATACAAAACTGAAATAAATAGAAGAAGGCACATGGTTAAGTAAATGTGGAACAAATTGAAAAGCCTTCAAAAAAATGTAGTGCATGAAACCCTCATGGGTTTTTTGTAGAACAATTCATTCTAAACTTTATTTTTCTTTCAAGAAGAGAAAAAAAACACACATGGCAGCATAGGGTTTTCAAACCTTTATATTCTTTTTGTGAAACTACATGTAACTCATGAAAACCAAGTTATATACACAGGTCGAGCCTTTAAGGATACATGAAGGTTTTATATATATTGTAAAACACAGTTGAAAAATAGAAAAAACAAGAATCTTATTTTTGTTGTCTTTAGGTTTTGTATAAAAGAATGGAAAGATGCCAACATTTCTTACAAAATAAAAATTACCCATGCATTCTTTATGTAAGAAGGGTTTAAGAAATGCAAGCAAATCGCCCTTGAGGTTGTGAAGTTTGTCTTGAAAGTTACATAGAAGTTCCATAAACCTCAATCATGGCGGTGTGACCCTCAATAATGAGGAAATCACAAAAAATAAAAGAGAAGAATTAGAGTGGGTAAGAATGCCTAAAAACATACCACATATCGCAGCCTTCGAAGGCCATTTTTTTACTTAAAATCAAACTAAGGGACTTTCAGTTCAAACAACTTACCAGCTTGATCCTATGAAGAAAATTGATGGAAAATGTAGGTCAATGCAGCTGAATCCAAGAAATCTTCTCAGGAACTCTCATGGAGGTGGTGGCTAGGCCTCTTCTTGAAGCTTCTTTCAAAATTAAGACAAACGTTTCTTTATTTTTCTTTTAGGGTTTCAAACCCTAATGTCAAGGCTGATTGAAGATAACTATTTTTCCTTCTTTTCTAAAAATGCATTGTCTATTACTAAGGTTGTGAACAAGACTTCATGTATTATTATTTTTTATGGCTTTACCTCTTATATTTTGGATTTACAAGTATGCTTTTATGAATTAGATGTCCAAGTCATTTTTGACTTAGTAATCTCTACTACATAGGGATATCTATATCAATGCATGGAGTAGAGAGTTTTATGTTTGCATTATATTGTAAAATGGTTAAATCTAAGTGATGTTTTATAAATCATTTAGCTTAAATCATTATCTTGTGAATGCAAAGAAACATGTGCTATATGACTAAGTCATGAAGAATCTCAAGGATATGCTTTGAGTTATGATCTTGGAGGAAATATAGGGGAGGTGGAATTTGTTTTCCAACATGAGGAGGAAATTTAGGGATGACTTATCACTTTTTTGAGAGAATATAGAATATCTATTTCCATTTAGAGAATTTTTAGAGATTTTTATGGTTTTACTTTAAGTCTTGCACAACTTTTTCATCCATTATGGGCTCTTCTTGAGAGAATATAGGTGCTATATTTTTGGCTTTTTAAATCCATCCGACCTAAGAAGCTACTAGCTCCTTGTTTAGTGCAACTATTTGAAACTTTTCTACTTAGTCATTTTTGAACTCATTTTTTAATTAGTTCTTCTGATGCAATTTCTAGAGAAAGAGACTTTTGCAGTCCTTGGATAGTTTGAGCATGTTTTGTAACTCAAAATTTTGAGCATGTATATCAATGAAGGCCTTGGACATCAATAATATGGAGTATTTTATCTTCTCACACTTTTTTTGAATTTGTGCCTTATTGATTGATTGAATTACTTGTGAAATCTTATTCCTTTCCTTGTAATTTTGTCTTAAATCCAACACCTTTTTCTGAGATATATGTTATTGTAGGTTATAATTAGTGTTATAAGTGCAATCATTTTTGAAAGAGGAAAAAACGGGTTTTATAGGGACCCAAAACCACAAATTTTACAAACAAAAGATAGATCATTAAAGAAAACAAAACTAGAAAGGTTGTAAAAACAACAAGACAAGTCCACAGCCACCAAAAAGGATAGTGAAGGCCACATAACCAAAAAAATAGACAAAACGTAAGCAACAACTAAATTTGGGCCTTTAATAAATTCGTAGTTTCAGCTTCCAAATCGTTCATATCCTGAACCCCCCTCTTTAAAATCTGAACCATCTGGGTAGTAGGAGGCACTTTCCTTTTAAGGTTGGCACAAGTCCTTTTCAAAATACCTTGGTCCTTGTTCTTGCTTTTATCCTTGTCCTCTTCTAGGTCAACGACCAACAAGCCCTATTGCATATTTCTAGCGTTTTAGACATTGCATTGATGATGATGGCATTGTGCCTAGCCATTTTATGGTTTTGTTCCACAACAATTTTCATGTTATTTTTTATTTTGACCATTTCAGCTTCTAGAGTCTTATACTTATCCTTAGTGTCACCTTCTCCCGTTCTAGTACTGTTCTTTTTCTATTTTCCTTCTTCATTGCTAAGAGCGGCCAACTTTAGTTCCAATTCCTTTGACTTGCTATACAAAGCCCTATTTCTTTGATTAAGATCATTAATTTCTTGATAGGCCCATTTCAAAACCTTGAAAATGTCACTAATGCCATTTCTTGTAGAGGAAAGAATATCGCTAGACTGAACCTGGTCTAAGACGAGGTTAACATCATCTGGGTTGGGGGAGCTAGGAAATCTAGTACCATAAGCTCTGAAAGAGGTAGGAGGGGAGGGCACAAAGTTTTTTCCAACTTCAGGGTTCTCAGCTTTGTCCTCCAAAGAGTCTATAGAGTAGGAAACCAACTTGTTGGTAGGAGAGCCCTTGAGAGTGGGATTCTTTAAGGGGATAGGCTAGTCGGGGTAGGTCTCAAGGTTAACTTTAGCAAGTTGGGGTTTTCTAGGTTGGGTTTTCTTACCATACATCTCAGAGGACAAGTGGGCTTCAACAATTCTCTCCTGGTAAGGCTAATTCTCTGAATCCCCACTATTCATGTCATAGTTTTTAGACACCATGGAGGCAATAGGTTTGAATAAAGCCAACATGCTTTGATAGTGTTCATATATTAACCTAATAAGACTAGGATGAAGAATAGGGTATCTCCTGGGATTTTTCTTATGGTCCTCAAGGCTATTACTGAACGAACAAAACATATAGTGAGGCAAAGAAATTCATACCTTATGGCAAAAGTGGTTAAGAATGGAAAAATGATGACCATAAACTCTAGTGCATCCCTCGTCCAGGATGATATACTCCATAATAACACAAAGCATCTTTCTCCACAATGCCTTGATGGTGTCAATTTTGAAATAACTGTTGGTAATTTTAACCAATTTCAATTTCTCCTTATCCTTAGGGAATTTGATTACCGCCTCATCAGAAAACCTTCTGTCACGATAAAACTTCACACCCTTAGTGGACATTCTAGTCATATCCCCTATAATTTTCTCATCCAGTTTCACCTTTCTCCCAATGAGGATTATTTCACCATTTTTCTAGTTCTTCTCAAAATAGTCTATGGCCATAGTATTAGGCCCATGAAGTTTTTCCAAAAATGGAACCAGCCTACCTCTTACAATCTACTTCTAGACCTTATCATTCCTCGTGTGCACCTCATAGATTTTTATCTCAACTCTTTTCCTGTCCCCACCCCTTTTTTTTTGCACCTTACTATAGTCTCTACTAGCACTGAGCACCTATTGCAAATTTACATAGCCATTCCAATGTACCCACAAAGTGTGTCTCTTTTTCTTCCCAACTAAGTAATATGATGTGACCCCATCAAATTTCTTGATTTCAATGTACTTATCCCCTTTCCCTTTAATCATTAAATGTATTTTCCTCTTTCCCATGCATAACATCATAATCTAGTAAGGCCCTAACTTCAGCTCTCAAGTCCCTACAATTCTACCACATGTTCAATCCTTACTTCCTTACCCCTTCATTCACAAAATAATCAGCCACACTGTTAGCTTCCCTGTAGACATGTGAGACTTTTACTTTATCAAAATTTTTTAGAATAGAATTTTCTTCTTCAATCCAATTCTTTATTGACCAAGAGGGGGGGGTCCTTCCTAAGAGACAATCAATGATATTCTTAGAATCCCCTTCAAGCCATCAATTTTTTATATTCAAATTATGAGCTAACTTTAAAAATTGAAAAGATCCTATAGCCTCCACCACATGGTTGGGTTGATGACCTAGGGAGATGGCCACAACTTCAATAAAATTACCATTTGAGTCCCTTAACACACCTCCACTTTTGACCATACTCGGATTGCCCTCTGCGGCGCCATCAAAGTTGGCCTTAGACCAGCCATTTGAAGGAAAGGTCCAACACACACCCTCCCTACTTTTCTTGGCTAGCTTGAATGAAAAAGAAACATCCACATTAATATTCCAATCCTTTACTATCATTAGATCATATGGATTACATAGCACTGCTTCAAGGTTAATACCTTTTTGGGGAATCACATTGAAGTTTTCCTTTATAAGACTAAATTTCTTTTCAAAGACATTATTCTCCAACATCTCCTTATCCTTGAAAAGTTTGTTATTACATTCTTTCCACACTTCCTAAACAACAAAAGGGAATATAAAAGTCCATAACCTTCAAATGAAGGGATTTTGAGTAGGAGATTTCCTTTGTAAAAACAAATATTCAATAGACTAGGGAAACACCAAGAGATATTCCAGAGGGCTAATAATTTTCTCTAGATTATGGAAACAAATGGGAAGTGGAGAAACAAGTGATTATCTGACTCCACCTCATACTTGCAGAGGTAACATCTATTTGGGATTTGAAATCCCCATTTACAAAGATTGTCCACTGTAAGGACCTTATTCTAAAGCATAATCCCGAAGAATACATTGACTTTAGGAGTCAAGTGTTTTATCCACACTTTTGACTAGAAGGGAGGGGGAGCTTGAGAAAGGGACAACAAAGAGACAATCGAAGAGACATAGTAGTTACTCAAAGGGTTGTCCATGAAAACAAGAATATCATCTTGCTGAATCTATCCCAAACTGACAGCCTTTAAGGAAGATTGTAGTTGAGCCAACTCCTGACCAATCACACATAAGTTCACCCAGTCTCCTTCATGTACCAATAATATTTGATAAGCTCCCCGAAAGCAGCTTTACATAACTCATCCCATATATTGAATCTTTCAATTTTGATGAGGGGTTCCTTAAAAATCCATCTATCCTCCCAAAATATGGCTTGATTGGCACTTCTAATGTGTCATCCTATCCTTGATTCCAAAAAATTTGTACCAACAATCATATCATTCTAGCAAGTTGAGCCACGAGGTAGGATAGGAGAGTCCAACAATGCTTTGAGGGACATATGGTTGGCCATATATTTAATTCTTAAAATATCTTTCCATTCTCCACTAGACAAGAAGGATCTCCATATTTTTTTGGCTAGAAGAGTCTTATTCATAATTCTGATTTTTGTAAGACCTAAATCCCCAAAGGTTTTCAGTCTGCAAACTAAATCCCACCCTATAAGCAAAAAATTCTCTTTCTTTCCTCCACTCTAGACCAAAGGAATATTTTTTGGATCTTTTCAATGGCCTCAACATATTTAGCAAGAATTTTGAAAAGTCTTAAAGAATAAACCGAGAGGTTCTGAAGAGAAGCTTTAAGAAGTTGAATTTTTCTAGCTTGGCTCAAAAGAGCTCCTTTCCATCCTACCAACTTATTTTTGAACCTGTCAACCAATGAACACCAAAAGGAATCCAGAGGTTTAAGGCATAATAGAAGTCCAAGATAAGAAGAAGGTAAGGATTCCACTCTACAACCAAGGATTCTTGCAATCTTGACCTGTCTATGCTTAGGGGTATTGAAGAAAAAAAGGGAACACTCTTGTCTATTGACCATCTGCCTAGTCACCTTCTCATACACATCCAATTTTTTTTCAAAGTCTTAGCCTCATTCACCATAGATCTTCCCATCAAAAAAATTTCATCAACAAACTGTTGGTGAGAACAAATCAGATTAGTGGAAGGACTAAGACCAGCAAGAGACCTTTGTTCAATCAATCTTTTAAGATTCCTTCCCAAGATTTTAGCCATGATTGTGAATAGAATAGGTGAGATAGGATCACCCTGTCTTAAACCTCTTGCATTTTGAAACAACCTGGAAGGAGATCCATTCACAATAATAGATGTGGAAATTGTACTAATCAACTGATTCACCAACTGAATGACTCTACTGCTAAAATGAAACACCCTTAGAATTTTAAATAAAAACTCCCAATCAACATGGTCATAATCTTTGGATATGTCTAGCTTAAGAAGAAACCATTTAGTTTTAGATTCCACGAGTGAATGGATATTCTCATGGACTGCGACTATAGAATCTAAGATTTTCCTTCTAGGTACAAAACCATTCTATTAAGGGTAAATCAACGAAGGAAGGATAGAAAGGATCTTTAAAGTCAAAACCTTAGATATGATTTTATAGAAAGAATTGCAAAGACTAATGGGTCTGAACACCTCAAACTCCATAGCCCTCAGTTTCTTAGGAATAAGGACCACAAAATTAGCATTTAGTTCCTTAAGGAGCCTTCTGGATCCAAATAATTCCTTAACAGCATTCACAACATCATTTTCAATAATATCCCAAAACCATTGAAAAATGAACATAGGAAGTCCATCTAGGCCAAAGGCCTTATTTCCTTCAAAAGAAAAGAAAAATTTCATGATTTCCTCCTTAGAGGGGATGGCTGCAAGCTTTTCATTATCTCCCCTCTCAACAACCTTAGGGATAGCTTCTAATAAAAAATCTTGGTCATTTTGATTTATTTCCCCATTCGCTGAAAGAAGGTTGTTATAGAAGAGGGCAACTTGCTTTTTGATGTCTTACTCTTCCTCAAATCTTGTACCATTAACTTCTATGAAAGAGATTCTATTAGAAGCCCTGTGTTTAGAAGTAGATAAATGGAAGTACCTAGTATTTCTATCTCTAGCTGAAAGCCACAACACCCTCGATCTCTACCTCTATAACTCCTCCTCTTTAGATATTATGTCATGCAATTTCACTAGTGTTGATGGTGTTTTCTGCACAACAACAACTTAGACAGAATACAATATCCTATCTCTCTTGAAAGGTAATCTTCAACAATAAATTACTGAAAACCACCCCAAGGTCTCTTGGGTGTCAGGTCATGACAATGCATAAACAACTCAGATATTATGTGAAAATGCTGGTAATCACAATCAGACCTTACTACAAGCAAACCATATCTTTCCAATTTATCAAATCTTGCAATATGATGATCTTAAATCCCGAGCCTAACCAAATGATAAAGAAATAGCAAAAGATAAGGGTGCAAAGATATAATGAGATATGAACAATTTCTGAGATGAACAATGCAAATGACAGATATCTGGAATGGACCAACCTCAAATAACCAATTCTTGCTTAACCCATAATGCAATATCACAAGAATGGTGCAATATTCTAAGGTATGTAGATTTTAAAATCATAGATATTCATCCACAATTGAACTAAGCACAAATAGATGTATGGTCCAGGTTGACTTCACCAGCCTACTACAATCAGATAGTTACTGGGAGTATAGACCAGAGATTGCTACAAACATTCCAAGTATGAAATTATCAACATTATTCACTGAACTAATCTAATTCTAAATCTAAAACTAAAACTTAGATCTTTAAGCAATTTCAAAGATGGAACAACAGGAACCATGCAGGATAAACCAATGCAAAAGAATTCACCAGAGAAGCCACAATGCCTTCAATTGTATTAGATCACCAAGATGCAGAAACAATTCCACTGTTCTGTTACAATATTTGCTTCAAGAACTATCTATTTTCTACTACAGAATGCTCTAACTCTTTTGTAATCTAGCTTGTCTCTATTATCTTTCAACTAACTAGCTCCTTACAATGAGGCAGGAATGCCCTTTATAGAGAATCCTTAAAACATGTCGGCCTAGCCAAACATTTACAAAATAAAAAATAGCCAAAACAAGTCAGCCTCAAGAATTTTCAAAATAAGGAACACATTAAATGCCAATACATCATCAAGGTCGGCCCAAACACATTCCTCAATGTAGACCGGATCAACACATGCCCTATAGTAATAACGAAGCACAAATCTCAAGATTGGCATTAATTACCGCCTCCCTTATCCTTGTTTTGATCCTGAACCATCAAAAATACCCTATCCAACTCAGCAATAGGTGGAAAAGGTAGAATCTTGTGCCGACATTCAATGGAACCAAATTCTTCCCTCGACTACTTAACAATTTTGTCCCCCTCACCTTTATTTGCCTAATACTCTTCCATCATAGCCAAGTAAGTTGAAAAATAATCTAGTTGGTACCTTGTTATAACATTTTTAGAATCAGGGGCATAGACATCATGCCACCATTCCCTCAATTGTTCTAGGCTTAGGTACTTAGGAGCTATCTTCCTCCTACCAGTCATTATCTCAAAGAATGCAATACATCCCTCATAAACATTAGTCAGATCACCATCCATCTATTTATTTCACTTATGGATCTTCCTAATGGCCTTCTGCCGAATTTGCAAGGCTTCAAACTATTCCCAAGGCTCATTAAGTCTGGATGAAGGAAGAATTCCATCTACAGCCAACTGATCTTTACCATACTCCATAATCACTTTAGATTTCTCCAATAGAAGGTCAATATCCTCCCTATTTTGAGATAATACATGCTCTAACAAGTCTTTAGCTCTTACTACATCCTCTCCAATTGAAAGGATTTCCTTTATTGCATCATCTCCTTTCACTTACAGTACATCTTTCAACCAATCTATTGTAGTCTAAGTAGAGGCTTTCATCCTTTCAATTTCAGAAATAGTTTCCTTGGGCAAGAAACCAGTTGCAACAGAAGAAGATGGGTGAAGAGATTGAAAAGGCTTCATCAAGTCTTCTAGACACTTCTTAAGCCTTTCATTTTCCCTTTTAAGCTCATGCTTGGACTGTGTCTCTTTCCTTAATCTCCCAATTATTACTGCACTAGACCCTTTGTACTCTTCAATATCCTACTCCATAGAAGCTGGTCCAAGATTGATAGTCTACACATTATAATCTTTTCCAATGACATCATCTTTACTCTTATGAATAGTAGGGGTGGCAATATGAATTACCCTGTTACTTGCTTCATCTCTTTCTATCCTTGAAACTACCTTAGCCATCTTCTTCTTCTTACCTTTGCCAATATTGGCCAACATCTCATCCCAATCGAGGGGGGTGTCCTCAATAATGACTTGTTTCTTTCTTGTAATTTCCATATCCAACCAATCCGAGACAACAGGATCCACCTAAATTTCATCTATCTTGGCCTCCTCATGTGGTTCTGTTGTTTCATCCTTTTCCGCCTCATAAGATTGATCACCTTGATCACCTAGTGCGGGCTCTTCTTCTTCCAGAGGTGATGGGGTCTTAATAGATACATCCTCCTTCTCAGGAGATTTATTTCCTTTACTACTCATAGGAGAATCTTCATACTGTACCAATGGAGAAAGGTGCCTTTCTACATCTTCAACCTCAAGTTCAGCTACTGCACCAAAGAGTTCTTCCTTGAACGGTTCTGCCTCTCCACTAGGACATAGTAAAATTCTTCGTCTCCAACACATCTCTTAGTTGTCTATCAATCATTGCACTAATGAGTCCTGCCCAATGGTAGTTAATACCTTGTTCAATCTTGTTGATCACATGCACCATCCAATTCTCCAGTACTCCAGCACTCTTCAAATTGGCCACTCTGCTCAATAGTGTGATTGCATCATATATGTCTAGTCTGAATTTGATCTGATGTAATTGCTTGGGCAGTTTGGAAAAATAAGACTTTGGTTTCTCCAACCAAGAATTAATCATTTGCTGGGCTTTGGTGGGTTCATCTTCATAATAAGTTTTGGCCAAGTTCATGTCCAAGGTACACACACATGGCAAGTCTAGCATATCAAATGCTTGGGTAATGGAAACTGGATTGAAGTTTTCCAAGACCCTTCCTTCAGTGCTAACAACCCTCTATGTGTCAAAGTCATATTGTCGGGCACATTCTAATATCAACTCGTAACACTGGACTATAGGAGGGAAACCTGCTACATGGACCAGTCTAGACTTCATCATCCCCTTGGTCAGGGCCAATAGATCTTTCTGAGCTGTTCTTGCCTTGAATTCCTCATACCTCCATGCTCGTACATTAGTGTCGAAGACCTCAAACCATACTGAAGCTATCTTGCTGTCAGACACCTAACTCTTAGTGTCCGGCCTCAATCTCTCTACATCTATAACTAAGGATCCTTCAGTGTCACCCTTGGACTTTCTTGCCGTGGCTTTGCTTGATTCAGCCTGCATTCACAAAATTGCCTCATGAATACTCAACTATCATCCATATTCCAACCAAAAGTTAGCCTAAAACCACATAAAACAATTAATATCCATCACTAATCATCAATCTTTGAAAATCCAGAAAAAAGAAGTAATCTAGGAAAATGAAGTAAATCGGGAAAATTCAGTTGGGGTAGAATTTGGAGAAATATGACCTAGACGGACTCCCGCTGCCAAGACATTATTCCTCAAATAAATCATTAATACGGTCAAAAAGTTGTGTGACTATCATGAAATTCATTGATTAGCAACAAAAATTGACCACTTAGCATTTACTTCATTACCCCTAACATCGAAAATTGAAAGGAAATGGAACTAGGCGAGAAATCGGAAAAATTCGGTCAGATCGGATTTCTGCGGATAGCCCAGAATTTTGGAATTTATCATACTCCGCAAATTTTGCAGAAATCAGGAAAATCTTGGTGCGCAGAAATTCCACAGACACTTAGAAACCTGATGATCATTAACGTGGAAGCGACTAACTGAATGATCGCACAAACTTCCCTACTAGGATTCCAATAGACATAAAATCAATCCCAATAAGAAAAGCTTTGCTGCACATGAATTTGGATTCCCAAGTCTCCCAAATGACTGATTTTCATGGCAAAACAATGATGCCCTAAATTTAATAACCAGACCTCCGCCATGAAAGCTAGGGTAAGCTGAAAGTTTCAAACACTATCCCTCGAAATGATCGATCTGAAGCACCGGAATCTCACAAGGTATCAACAGGTTTGAGCTAAGCACAAGACATGTAAATCATGATAAATCCACTGAACTTAGCAAATTCAGGCAAATAAACCAAAACCCTAACCTTCACGAAATATAGCAAATTACCGCCTAGAAGGCAAAGTCCTTCCCAAACACCTATCTAGAGGGATATATCCAACACTCAATTGATAAAAGAAAACATGCATAGTGTGTGTGATAAAGGCCGTGAAGAGGTGGGTAAAAACCTACTTTGCCAAATACATAACCATAAAACAAGCAAGGGATGACCTGAAGCGACTACCAATCAACACAAAAGATTCAATCAAAGTGAAAACAAAAGGAGAGACCAACATTGACTTACCATGGATCAATTCTGAACGAACCTCAAACTCAAAGAGGTGACTACAAAACAGTATACCCTAGCAATGAAAAACTTGACACCAGTGCTCAAGCAATCCACACGTAGGCCGCTCGAATCCAACAATCAAAGCTCAAAATGAAGAAATCCAAGCACCAGAGCAAATAGAAAATGAATAATGAAACCAGAAGGATGCCAAAAGGCCTTTAAATCCACCTGCACTCACGCCAGAGAAATGTACTTCAAACATTAATGAGCGACAAGACATACCGAGGAAATCCAGAAACCAGAGCCCAAAACAGAATTCCAGGAAAAACCAAGCCAGGCAGACAACCCGGGTGAGCATGAATTCCGTGGATATGACACCCCTCGGGACTTTAACAAAGTTTGGGAAAATCCGCCCAGACCAGAAAATCCCAGATTCAAGCAGAAACCCGAACTTCAGAAAATTCAACGATAATTAGACAATGGACCAGGACCCAACAAAATCTGACTGAGCTGGAAAATCCCAGACCCAGGTCAAAACCCGGATTTTGACTAAAACCCAAGTTTAACCAATTCATGCTTCAAGGAAAGACCAAAGTCAGCAAGACCAACATCTCAAGACCTTAAAAAGACAAATCCAATAAAAACCAAATTTCAAAAGACATCGTGAAAAGAGGATCCCTACTCCAAGTGGGGCGTGTGTGTAGAACTGCACAACAAATGATGACTCTACTGGGGAAATTCTCTAGAGCATTTCGATGACAAACTGGAATCAAGAACCCATAACTCATGGTTTCAATTCCTCCACCCAGTCACCACCTATGGTTAAGGAAAAGAACTCAAGAGTCACCCAAACTTTCCTACACCAGGGTCGAAGTGTGTCCATATGCATTCATTACCTCCCTTTAGCTACATAAAGATTCATACTCTAAAAGTAACTTGGATAGAGCCTCGCTGCCAGTTAGGCATCCATAGCCCCAACAAGGTTATCACTGTGATCCTGCTGAACATAGATCTACTGCCAGCCAGGCATCCGTAGCCCTAGTAGAGATATTTAGATTCCCCTGATGAGTTGAATTCAAACTTTTTTAATTTTCAATATTGGCTCTTTCTTTGCTGATATGGCTTGTCATTTTACTAATTTCACTTCAACCCGTGAACAATGAAGTTCACACTCAGGGATGAGAACCACAATGGCACTAGAGCAGAAAATGATTTTTCACCTGTTCAAACTTCATAAGGACCTTTTGCAACTTCAGGTATCTTTAATATTCAAAAATGTAAGACCCTAATGTATTCCGGTTCAATCTAACTAGAAGACTCTTTGTTTTAGACACAAGGATATGTGACAATGGGTAGAGAATGCATACCATGATATTCTGGAAGGATGATTAAAGTTTGTAAAGGAAATACTAAGAACACCACACCTACCTTGTCACTTGTCATACAAATGCAACAAGGGATCCCTAGAGAGAGAAGGAACCAAGAGTGAGAGAAACACAAACCAAAACAAAAAAACCAAAGAAAACGTATTCTAACCAAAGAAAAATAGAACAAACCAAAAGAAAACCTACGCTAACAAAAAAAAAACAATAGAAAGCAACCTAGACTAACTATATACAAAGCAAGGAGCTGAAAACAACTCAGGATTGGAAATAATGTTTCAAATACAACCCATTGATAGGCAGTGGAATATCTGCTCCCGTGAGAGTCTTTAGATGGAAAGCATTATCTCCAAGTATTTCAGCAATCTAATATGGGCCAAGTCACAATTTGTCAAATTTCCCATGGTCCCCTCTTCGATCATGAGGTTTAACCTAGTACAACACAAGGTCAAAAATCCTAAAAGCTTTGACCTTAGCCCTTCTGCCAAACCACCTCTTAACTACCTCCTAATGTTTGGTAAAATTCTAAAGGGCATTGTCCCATTTTTCCTCAAGGTGTAGTAGCTCTGTCAACCTAGCCTCCCTTCTATCCCCCTCATCATAAAACTCATTAATAAACTGCAAGGTTGGGATCTTGAGTTGAATAGGGAATATTGGCTCTAGACCATTCACTAAGTCATAGGGAGATGTTCCGATGGATGATTTAAGCCTTGTACAATCTGCCTAGAGGGCAAACTGAAGCTGGGTGTGCCAGTCTTTTGGGTTCCTCTCTAGTAGCTTATAGATGACAATCAACAAATTCTTATTGGAGGACTCTGCTAAGCCATTACCCTGGGGATAGTAATTGGATGAAAATTTTACAATAATGTCATGATCAAAAGCCCAATTTGAAAAATTTAAGGATGCAAAAGTAGGACCATTATCACAGACAACAACAATAGGGCATCCAAATCAATTAAGAATAGAAAATTCTAGAAAATCAATCACTACCTCAGATGTACATTGCCTACAAGCAAAAGCCTCAGTCCATCTTGTAAAATAATTAGTAATAGTGAGAATGTACCTGTGTCTTGTAGAAGATGGTGGGTTGATGGGGCCTATGAAATCCATACCCCACTGAGCAAAAATGTCTTACCTCAGTAACCAGTTGAAGTGGAAGTGCTACATACCTATCCTTTGTCATTGCAGTATGGCAAGTGTGGCAAGTCCTAACATGATGCTAAACATCTTTGAACAATGTGGGCCAATAGTACACAACCCTCAAAATCTGATTTGTTGTGGCAATAGTAGAACCATGGTCAGTACCATACTTTTCATGAAATTTGTTCATCACCTTTTCAACTTCCTATTTCCCAAGACACCTCAAGTAAATTACTTCATGATTTTTCTTGTACAGAACAACTCCCTTGAGTATGAAACCATCGCTCTTCAGTCACAGAGCTCTAAGATGACCTAGAGATCATTGGCTCAACAAGTAATAAACTGTCATCGTACCAACCACCTGGAGAAACTTCCTCAATGTTATAATTCTGAACAATTAGTTCAGACCCCATTTCAGCCATAGTCTGAGTAAGTCTCTGTCCTCTTACCAACTTCATGGGTTGGATCTCAATATCGTACTCTTGTAGCATTGTCACCCATTTAGCTCTACACTCTCCTAACTCATTCTACATCAGAAGTAACTTGACTGCGGGGTCTGGGACAATTGCATAAACCTTATTCCTGAGGATATAATGTCTGAATTTCTTTACTACTTTGACCAAGGCGTATGCCTACTTTTCTATGCTTGGATATTTCAACTCAACATATTTTAATGGTGCACTCATAAAAGCAATAGGATGCTCACTTCCCTCATCAGACTTTTGAGTCAACATTCCCACATATGAATGGTCTGAGGCAAATGAATAGATGTAAAAGGGTTTACTGTAATTAGGACTTACCAGTATTGGAGCATCAGTAATGGCTCTTTTGATTTCTACAAATTCCTCCTTTGCTTCTATAGTCCATTCAACCTTAGTGTCTTGATTCAACATTGCATTCAATGGCTTAACAATTTCAGCAAATCCAGTGATGAATTTTCTGATGAAGTTGATCTTGCCAAAGAAATATTTCATCTCCTTTTTGCTAGCAGGTGGTTGAATCTTCAATATGGCTTCCACCCTTTCTAGATCAATAGCAATTCCCTTTTCAGATATTACATGTCCCAGCAACTTCCCTTCTGTCACTCTAAAAATACACATTTTAGGATTCAGGGATATGCCAAATTCTCTACACCTTTAAAACACCTTGCGTAAGTCAGAGATGTGATCCCCTCTATTTTTTGAAAAGATAGTTAGGTCATCCATATAAATAATAATGCATTTTCCTATGATATTCTTGAAGGAAATATCCATAGCCCTTTGAAATGTAGCCCCTGCATTGATGAGGCAAAAAGGCATCCTTCTGTAAGCAAAGGTACCCCATTTAGTTGTGAAAGCAGTCTTGTGTCTGTCCTCATATTGAACCATTACTTAGTTGTACCCTGAATAACCATCCAGAAAGGACATCATCTAAGATCCATTAACCACTTGAAGTACTTCATCCAATGAAGGGACTAGATAGTTGTCCTTTTCTGATGATCTGTTCAAGTTCTGGTGAATAGTAATTTCTAAACTTCTTTCTGTATAAGTGGTTCTAGTAATGCGCTAATAGGTCTCTATCTTTGCTTGAAAGGCTTGGCACCTGGATTTAGAGGTATAGTATGAGTTATGATTGATGTATCATAGGTTTTCAGGTCCTCATAACTCCAGGCTACTATAAAAATGTTCTTAGCATTATCCTCGGTTCCCAAATTGTAATTGTCACGCTGTCCATTAATAGAATCTTTCTTAGACTCTTGCTCCTGATCTATGATTTTATCCATATCAAAGATTCACTCCAATTGTACCATCCCCCTTGGAATATTATTAGACTTCAGATTCATAACTCCTTCCAAATCTAGTTTTGCTTCCTGGAATTCTGTCTCATTGATAATTTGAGAAGTGAAAACATCTGTGTTTGTGATAAAGTCCAGAATATGCTTGTCATCTTCAAATACTTGAAAGTTAGTAACATTGTCTAGAACTAATGGCACGGGGGTCAATTCTACAGTAAAATTCTTCAAACCCGACAAGATAGAGGCTGTAGGGTGCTTGCTACCTAAGCCAGGGAATCTGCAGTTTGATTCTTATGCCGTGGTATCAGTTGAATATTGAAAGCATCAAATCTCTCAATGACGTCCCATACTCTATGCCTATAATTAGTCATCCTCCTATCGTGGCATGAATATTGTTTCCTTACTTGCTTAATTACTAACTCAGAATCACCAAAAACTTGCAGAACCTTAACCTTTTTTTTGAGTGCCATAAGAATTCCATGAATCAATGCCTCATATTCTACTATGTTATTCATACAATGAAATTGAAGTCTATGGGGTGAAAATAAGTTTTTACCTTTTGGGCTGATTAGTTCAAATCTTGCCCTAGCTCCATGCTTGGATTTGGATCCATCAAATCTGAGAGTCCAACATTCAACAGTTGTAGTCCTTTTCATCACATCCTTTGGCTTGTCAGTGTTGGATGATTCCCTAGACAGCATCGCTTTCTTTTCTTTACAATCTTCTTGAGAGTTTTGCATATCGGTCCTGACTACCAGGGTTGGGTATAGGCGTGTCTGTACTCGTTCTACTCTTTTCTGGCATAGACAACACTCTAACTCTGAATGGGAAGCATTATGAACTCTACACCAATTAGGTAAGAGTAATTCTTCAAAGCTTGCCCTTCTACCTAGGTGAATCTGATTTTCAACACACTGTTTGATGAATTCCTGGAAGCTATCCAATAGGCTAATCTGATTATCTTCGGATTCTTCCTCTTCCTTAATTGATTTTTTCAAAACAGTAGCATTGCTGGATATTGACTCCGCACCAATAGACATCGCATGTAGCATCAATACCTCCTCTGAGTCTGACTCCTCATAAGGAGTTGACAACATATAATTTCTCATGCCTACTTCTGATATCAAAACTTCATTTGATGTATTTTGGTACTTTGTAATCATGTTTTTCATTCTAGGTTCTCCCTCAATTCTAATCTGGTTTGGTACTCCTTTCGAGGGAAGCCACATGTGGGAGTGATCAGTAGATACATATCCATTTAAGGATTTAGTAAAATCTCTTCCTAGAATCAAGCCATACACATCAAGGATATCAGCCACCTGAATATTGATAACCTATTGAATTCTTGGGTTAGAAGCTACCTGCATGTGAATCATGTTTAATTCCCCCACCACATTTGCTTCAATTCTATCTAGCTGGGTTACCTTCTTCTGGGAGTTAGCAGGTGTAATCCCTAAGCCTCTACAAACTTCGAATCACATCACATTAGTAGAAGCACCAGAATCCAATAAATAATTATGTAGATTCTTACCAAATATGCGCATAGAAATCAGAAATGGTGGTGTCTCTATCTTCCCTTGAAACAAAGTTGGCTAAGTATCTACCTAGGCCACTTGAGTCTTGTCCTTCTCCTTTCCTCTATCTCTAAGGGGAAAGTTAGTCTGACCATGGGCCTGGTTTTGTGTTTTTAGAGGCTAAGAACTAGAAATCTTATTGATATCCTGACTAGGAGATTTATCTAGGGACATTGGGTGTGCATCATAAGTACCTAGAACTGCCTTCCTAATAGTAGGGAACCTCAACAACTCAAATGCTGAAAAATTACCTTTAATTTCTTGAACTCCTCAGTGACATATGCAGCCATTTGCTCCTCACTTAGATTCGTAGGGACCTCCCTAGAAGATTCCTCCACCTTATCTTTACTTTCTTGAACAACTTTCTCTTTTTGTGAATCAGTTTGAGCTTGTCCTTCCTTTGCAAGGTACTACCTAGAAACATGTGGAAAAGACATATTATTACTAGCATTGGGGTCTAGAGGGGTATTGAAATTATTAGGAGGAATGGAGGTGGTGAAAGGTTCCCCAGCCTGTGGATGCCTATGAGGCATATCTCGAAAACCTGGCCTCTAGAACATTTGTACTTCTTCAACATAAGCTTCTTCCTTATCCAGGGGGCCATTATCATTCATTGCTTCCTCATCGAATAATCGAGCGACCTCATCTCCATTGTAGACTTGATCTGCCTTTTCTTCCTAGGAATATGATTCTTCTTTTGGTACATTTTCTTCACTTGTTGGGAAGGGAGCATGATTTAATACTAGCACAGGAGAGTCACAAGGGGTGGAGGGAACAATCTCCTGCCTATTTGCATTATTCTATACCTCATACTGGAAAATGGAGGCTACAATTTGGAACTCTAGACATTCTAACTACGAATGTTGGCTTGTCTTAGGGAGCCTACACCATCTTGACAGGGCAGCCTCAACTAGATATACACCACTGGGAGGCTTGTCTTGACTGACCGACTAATTTATAGATTGGTTGACAATTTTATTGACTGGTTGGTTCAATGGGGTGGGGACTCCTCCATTATTGGGTCTTGTATTCCATGTTCTGCTTTGTCCCTGTGATTGCCTCTTATCAAATCCTGACCCACTACTTTGTCCTCTATCAAAATTCTATCTCCTATCATTACTGAATCCTCTATCATTATTGTAACCCCTATCCTGATTATATCCCCTGTCATTGTGGAATCCTCTCTCATTATGCTATCCTCTGTCAAAATTCTACCCCTATGGAAATTCTCTATTCTGATTGGATTGTATATTCTTCTAAGCAACTTGTAATGGGCTGTTTTGATTCCTTAAGTAGGTCACTTCTAGGTTTAACTTCTTTATCTGCTCAGCCATTTCATCAATCATATCCTTATTTGGATCTCCATAAGAGATCTGGCTTGGGTTACTCTGAGGAGGAACAGGCATTGTAGTAGATCCCATAGACTAATGTAACACTTTAGAATTCTATAAATAGGCAGGGAAGCTAGTTGGTTGCGGTTTATATAGGGGCTAGTTAACCTGTTGCTGGGGAAAATTCATCACATGAGAGACCTGGCTCATGGGAGGACCAGGATGTGGTACTAAAGGTAATTGAGGCATTGGATTCATGATCGGGGTATGATTAGTGAGTGCCTGATTTACTGCCTGAACCTAATTGGGATGCACAACTGGTCCTAAAGAAGGCAATGGTCCAGTCAAATTTTGCTTTAGATCTGTGCTAAGCTTGATGGATTATGTATAGGCATCAGTTAAGCTAGCTGGAGGGTTGGGTCTCCACTTCAGAAAGGTGGCTATTAGGCTATCTAGGGCTTCATAATAGACCCCCATAGCTGTATTATTGTCTAAGACATAAGGGTCTTGAAGTCTGGTGTATGCACGATGAAACCTATTATTGAAACTGGATATTGGTTCATTAACCTCCCTCTTGACTCTAGTGAATTGTAGATACAATTCATTGGCACTGATAGGTATTCTGAACTTCTATAAAAAGGCAGTTTCAAGATCATTCTAGTTAAGAATTGAACTAGATGGGAGGTGATTGTACTAGTAAAAGGCCTCTTCTCCCAGTGAATAAGGGAACAACCTATAGGAAACATCCTCATGAACAATCCCTCTGTCCTTAAGACAGGTTTGGAAAATCCTTATATGTTCTTCTACGGTCCTGTTTGGGTCATTAACATGAAATTTTGAATAGAAGTGCTCAGGGTTTTTGGGCATAACATTGTAGGCATGGAAAAATAAGGGAGATGGATTATTAGCGAGGAAGGCCATTGAAAAAGGTGGGGGTGGTGGTTGTGGTTGGTTAACGATAGGCTGGTGTTGTTGAATGGGAACTACCTTAGGGACAGGTATGGCCTCAACTTCAGGAAGTGAAAATGCAGACGATACAGGTGAAGGGATGGGTGATGATGATTCTCCCCTTTCTCGAGTCCTCCTTGACCTAGTGGGGAACTGTAATTCCTAGAAATCTTCCTCTCTTGGGGTATATTTGGTACTTCTTCTATATCTCTCAGGAGAGATAACGTTCAAGAAATGATCCAGTGTACTCATTCAGGCCTTCCTTCTAGCACCAATCTGTTGATGGTGTTTTCTGCATAGCAACAACTTAGACAGAATACAATATCCTATCTCTCTTGAAAGGTAATCTTCAACAATAAATTACTGAAAACCACCCCAAGGTCTCTCGGGTGTCAGGTCATGACAATGCATAAACAACTTAGATAATATGTGAAAATGCTGGTAATCACAATCAGACCTTACTACAAGCAAACTGTATCTTTCCAATTTATCAAATCTTGTAATATGATGATCTTAAATCCTGAGCCTAACCAAATGACAAAGAAATAGAAAAAGATAAGGGTGCAAAGATATAATGAGATCTAAACTATTTCTTAGATGAACAATGCAAATGACAGATATCTGGAATGGACCAACCTCAAATAACCAATTCTTGCTTAACCCATAATGCAATATCACAAGAATGGTGCAATCTTCTAAGGTATGCAGATTTTCAAATCATAGATATTCATCCACAATCGAACTAAGCACAAATAGATGTATGGTCCAGATTGACTTCACCAGCGTACTACAATCAGATAGTTACTGGGAGTATAGACCAGAGATTGCTACAAACATTCCAAGTATGAAATTATCAACATTATTCACCGAACTAATCTAATTCTAAATCTAACACTAAAACTTAGATCTTTAAGCAATTTCAAAGATGGAACAACAGGAACCATGCAGGATAAACCAATGCAAAAGAATTCACCAGAGAAGCCACAATGCCTTCAATTGTATTAGATCACCAAGATGTAGCAACAATTTCACTGTTCTGTTACAATATTTGCTTCAAGAACTATCTATTTTCTACTACAGAATGCTCTAACTCTTTTGTAATCTAGCTTGTCTCTATTATCTTTCAACTAACTGACTCCTTACAATGAGGTAGGAATGCCCTTTATAGAGAATCCTTAAAACATGTTGGCCTAGCCAAACATTTATAAAATAAAAATAGCCAAAATAATTTGGCCTCAAGAATTTTCAAAATAAGGCACACATTAAATGCCGATACATCATCAAGGTTGGCCCAAACACATTCCTCAATGTAGCCCAGATCAACACATGCGCTATAATAATAGGGAAGCACAAATCTCAAGATTGGCATTAATTACCACCTCCCTTATCCTTGTTCTGCTCCTGAACATTCAAAAATACCCTATCCAACTCAGTAATAGGTGGAAAAGGTAGAATCTTGAGCCGACATTCAATGGAACCAAATTCTTCCCTCGACTGCTTAACAATTTTATCCCACTCACCTTTATTTGTCTGATACTTGTCCATCACAGCCAAGTAAGTTGCCACATCATCTAGTTGGTGCCCTATTATAACATTTTCAGAATCAGGGGCATAGACATCATGCCACCATTCCCTCAATTGTTCTAGGCTCAGGTACTTAGGAGCTATCTTCCTCCCGCCAGTCATTATCTCAAAGAATGCAATACATCCCTCATAAACATTGGTTAGATCATCATCCATCTGTTTCTTTCACTTATGGATCTTCCTAATGGCCTTCTACCAAATTTTCAAGGCCTCAAACCATTCCCATGGCTCATTAAGTTTGGATGAAGGAAGAATTCCATCTATAGCCAACTGATCTTTACCATACTCCATAATCACTTTAGATTTCTGCAATAGAAGGTCAATATCCTCCCTGTTTTGAGATAATACATGCTCTAACAAGTCTTTAGCTCTTACTGCATCTATGTGATAAAAAATAATATGCATAATGAATTAAACAAATACTATTCAAGCACACCAATAAAACATTGTATCAAAACAGAACATGAAAAGTAAGTAAATGCAAACTCGGTATTCTGCTTCGATTGTCGTCCTATTGTCCTCTATCTTCAGTGTTTTTGTCGATTCCAGCCTTTGCTCTCAGATTTTAGGCTAGGCTCAACAAAATGTCTTCCTAAAGAACGAGATTTAAATATGATGCATGATGCAAGATTAAGCTATGATATTGAATTGAACTAATATGCTTGAAGTAAACATGATACTATCATACTAGATGAATTAAATGCATGAACTCTAATTAATTACCTATTACCAATGCTTGGATTCACACAGGTATTTGTAGAGTTTTTTGAATGATTCTGATTGGCTGTCTTGATTGATGGTTGTGATAATTCCTGGTAGATTGATTGGCTGAAGAAGGATGAAACTGAAGAGAAAATAGAAGAAAACCTGAAAACAAGATTTTTCCATTTTTATGAAAGAGGAAAAGATAAGAAGATAAGAAATCATCTTTTTTTAAAAGAATAAAAGAAAGATTTAAAAGCTGATAAATAATGAATTAAAAATTCAATTATTTATTTGTGGAGGATATTCAGCTTTTTCTTAATTAAATAAAATATCTAATTAAGCTTTTAAAAGCAGAAGAAAGTTTTGTGATAAGAAGAAAGCTTTAATCAAGATTTTTGAAAAAAGCAGAAGATCTCATATTTAAATAAAATATTTAATTATGATATGAGAAGATTTCAGAAGATTTTACAATTAAATATCTAATTGTGATTTAGAAAGAAAGCATAAGATATTTAATTAAATAAGGTTTATTTAATTAAACCACTTTTATGAAATTAATTAAATGAAATATTTAATTAATTAGAAGAAGAATTAAAAATAAAAGAAAGAGAAATATTTAAACTTAATTAAATCAAAAGATTTAATTTAAATTCAAACAATGATAATTAATTTAAATAAACAAAATGTATTTATTTAATTAATTAAGTGGATGTATGAAAATAATTAAATAAAATAAATTTATTTAATTATGAAGGAAGAATAAGATGAATGATCAATATAATTAAATTAATTAAATTTAATCATATGTAGAGGATTTTAGAAAACTAATTAAATAATAAATATTTAATTAATTTCCAGGATTATAGACATGACCATTTTTATGTGTATACATTTTTCCCCTCTTTGAAGTGATGTGTGAAACACATTGCTTCAAAGAAAATAATTTTTTTTTTTCCCCTGATATGTTTTTGATTTTTGATGTGATGATGCCCCCTCGGGAGGTAAATCATGGAAGATGATATCGAGAATGATAGGGAAACAGTGATTTAGCTCTTGATAGATGATGTTTGTGATGGCCTGGTGAAAAATAATATGAAAAGAATAAAAAATGTCATTAACTCCCACCCTAAAAGACCCTTATAAGGTAAAAGGGGTAAAATGAAGTGTCATTTTCACCCTGCTGCTACAGTAAAAAGTGAGCTCTGATAGTGACTTGGTGAGATGGAGATCCCATTGCACAGGCATAGATTCGAGCAAGCGCGCTGATACTAGAGACCAGCTGTGTATGGACCACCGGTGAGTGATTCCAACCATTTATGTTTTCAAATTTTGCATTTTGGATCGATTTTACAAATGTTTTGGATCAGATTTAGTTTTTGTTCACACAGTTTAGCGCATCTAAGAAAAGTTTTAGCGCATTCGACAAATTCTGTAGCGCATATAGGGGTAGGCAAAAAAATTGATCTTTTAGCGCATTCTACAAATAGAGTAGCACATCTAGGTTTAGTTTGATCCAGTAGCGCATCTAGGGCACAGAATTGCACATATAGGTCTAGGGTGTGAAAATGATAAAGTTGCGCTTTGGAGAGTTAGAGTGGTGCATCCGTAGGATAGAATAGCGCATCCTAATTTTTAGCGCATCGAGGAAACAATTTAGAGCATATGAGAAAAACTTTAGTGCATTTGTGTTTTAGCGCATATGGGCAACAAAATAGTGCATTTAGGTAATTTTTCATAAAATGCTTGTGTGATGAAAAATGATGTTTTAAATTACTTCCTTAGTCAATAGATAGATGAATTGTAGTACCATCATGCTATTATGATAGAAAAATCTGATAGAGAACTGATAACTTTTCTTCCACAATAGAAAAAAAAGAGTAGATAGCTGATAACTTTGTGATGAACAACAAAGAGTAAAATGATTGATTGATTGATGTGTGTTTGATAACTTTGCTTCTCGTGATTGAAAAACAAAGAGTAGATGTTTGATAAATTTACTTTTTGCAATAGAAAAAAAATAGTAAAAGTTTGCATTCATGAATGAAGTACAAAGAGGAAATGATTTGTGTGCTAATAAATTTGCTTTTCGAAAAAAAAAATAAATAGTAAATGATGATAGAGTAAATTGATTTGATATGTAGATAGATTGATGTAGCACTTGATATGGGTCATTGATTGAATTTGCTGGATAGATAGATCACATGATATGAGTTTGATTAATGTGTCCTTTGTGATGGTTAAACAAAATAGGAGGCTTTTAAAAGCCTCTAGATTAGAGAGCGGTTCCCACTATGTTGGTAGCGGATATGGAGACCCTACACAGATTGTGAGGCATGGGCAACCGATCACTTGGAGATGCCATTTGTTTGCAGGCCACGATATCTGATAGGGTGAACCCCCTTTATTATCGAAAGATTTCTAGCATTACAGGTCCTGAGATAGTTTGGATTTACATAGGGGATGCCCCAGGGCGTTGCTCATTATGGGCGGCACAAGGGTGAGCTAGGATGGGGACCATGCATTCGATACTAGGTAGCATATACAAAGTATTCTACCTTACAGCCCGAGGTATGGACCGATAGGCCAGAGGTGCAGGATGTAGGGATGACAGATGATTATGCACAATATTTTCATATGCATCCATTTCCATGATTTACAGTGCCAGATGAGCCACGGGCGATTGGGGTAGCGCCACAGCCAGGGGCAGGGATACAGGGGGATGTGGTCGGTGGAGAGCAGGCTATGGGCGAAGGAGAGGAGGGAGATGAGGAGGAGGGAGAGGAGGGTGAGGAGAGTGGAGATGAGGAGGGGGACAACTCAGATGACAAGGATGATAGGGAGGATGATGGTGGAGAGGAGAGGTAGCATAGGTTGGACAGTCTGGGTAGAGCACAGATTATTCGGCAAGCCAGATCTGATGGCAGACCTCAGACAGTGATTAGGGTGTCATCCTCTTCATAGTAGGCATAGATAGCTACATTGTAGGGTCAGGTTCAAACCTTTCAGGGACAACAGACATAGCTACAGAGCTAGCTAGCTCAGGCTCAAAGTGTCATAGTGCAGTTACAGGCACAACTATCACAGGCCTAGACATAGATATAGGCTCAAGCACAGGCACAGGTTCAGGCTCAGGCACAGGTACCCACCCCAGATTCACAGGTGGCATAGTTGGTAGCAGAGAGGGATTCCCTTAGATGATGGGCACTGGAGGGTGAGGGTGTGGCATAGAGACTCATGGGTACCATAGAGAGTACCTCATTACGAGAGGCCATTGTAGAGGGATTTGAGGCAGCCAGAGAGGCTGAGTACTACAGAGTTCGATATGAGGAGTTGTGTTCTCCCAAGTGTCGAAAGCCTTACCCCCGATCACAGAGCAGGATGAGGACCCGATCATGGACATCGACACATGGCAGAGAGGTTATAGGGCCTCGTCAGGATCCTGATGCAGGGACTAGTGGCAGGCCACCTCCTTCCGGACCAGCTCCTTCAGGGGCATCTACCAGCTAGTGTTTGGGACTGATATATTTTGCACATATGCAGGGCATGTATATTGAGTTTTGATCATATCTCATGTATTATGTTTTGAACTTTTTAGTTTCGTTGGACATTGGACACTTGTATTATTTTGATGAGCGATGATATGCAGTGGCGATATTTTTGATGATGATATGTTTGTGCATTTTTGATGTGATATGGATGTTACTTGTGTGCATGTATGATATGAGATGGATTTTAATATGTCTTTATTATTTTTGCGGGCTAATCTTATGATGCAAGATGATCTAATGATATGGTGCAAATGGATAATCTAGGATGTAGATGCAATGCTTTGTGATAATGTAGATATGAGTTGTTGATAATGATAATGATGAAAAGATAAATGATTTGTTTGGTAATGTTTATGTAATGAAAATGGCAATGTGATGATAAATGAAATGATATGAGATGATGATGATAAATAATAGTAAATGATAAATGATAAAATGATAATGATAAAAATGATTGAATGAGAAATGAGAATGGTAATGATAATGATAATAATAAATGATAAATGAAAAATGAGAATGATAATGATAATGATAATGATGGATAAAGGATAATGAATGATAAATGATAATGATAACAAAATGATAATGAATGATAAATGATAATGATAATAAAATGATAATGAATGATAAATGATAATGATGATAAAATGATAATGATAAATAATAATGATAATAAATGATAATTAATAATAATGATAGATGATAATGATAAATAATAATGATAGGTGATAATGATAACGATAATAATAATGAATAATAATGATGATAAAATGATAATGGATGATAAATGATAATGATGATAAAATGATAATGATAAATAATAATGATAATAAATGATAATGAATAATAATGATAGATGATAATGATTAATAATAATGATAGGTGATAATGATAACGATAATGATAATGAATAATAATGATGATAAAATGATAATGGATGATAAATGATAATGATGATAAAATGATAATGATAAATAATAATGATAATAAATGATAATGAATAATAATGATAGATGATAATGATAAATAATAATGATAGGTGATAATGATAATGATAATGATAATGAATAATAATGATGATAAAATGATAATGATAAAAAAATGATAATGAATGATAAAATGAATGAATGAGAACGATAATGATAAAATGAATGAAAGAAATGATAAATGATAATGACAAAATGAATGAATGAGAAATGAGAATGGTAATGATAATGATAAAATGAATGAATGAGAAATGAGAATGATGATGATAATGATAAAATGAATGAATGATAAATGAGAATGATGATGATAATGATAAAATGAATGAATGATAAAATGAATGAATGAGAAATGAGAATGATGATGATAATGATAAAATGATAATGAATGATAAAATGAATGAATGATAAATGAGAATGATGATGATAAATAATAAAAATGAACTAGTGATAAATGAATCAAATGTCCAAATGTCTTCCACAAAGAGTTCAAAACTATATGACAACCGTTAATGTTTTCATTCAGCCTTTCAAAACACTGATGTGAATCCAATATGCAGATATATACAATGATCTAACAAATATGCAACTAAATGAAACTAAAAAATTTGTTGAGCCTGTTATAAGCCTTCTTGAATTATCATAGAGCATTTAAAATGTTGGAAGTATGTACAAGCATCATAGGGTAAATTAGCGCCAATGATGACCAGAGTACAACTTTCATGAATTTTGATATAGCAAGCAAACACAAGCATCGAGGTATAACTGAACCGAGATGACTTGAGCATTTCTTGCATAAAAAGACAAAGATTAATTACCTTTCTGATGCAAATGTGGAACTATCATCGATGATATTGCTTTGGTCATCATGTCCTGTGACATATTTGCATCAGATTGACCTTTAACCTCAAGACAACAGACAAAGAAAAAATCATTCTCATTCCTTGCCACTCTAGTTCAGTACATCATCGAGTGTGCTCCAGAGTAATGATATCAAAAATCAAACAACCTTTGTTCAAAGTGTAATACTGTTATTTCATACATTATTCAGATTTTTGGATCATCCAATAGATGCAATGCTTTGTGATAATGTAGATATGAGGATGTAGATGCAATGCTTTGTGAAACTACCTTAGGCATCTTCTTCTTCTTACCTTTGCCAATCTTGGCCAACATCTCATCCCAATCAAGGGGGGTGTCCTCAATAATGACTTGTTTCTTTCTTGTAATTTCCTTATCCAACTAATCCAGGATAGCAGGATCCACCCGGATTTCATCTGTCTTGGCCTCCTCATGTGGTTCTGTTGTTTCATCCTTTTCCGCCTCATGAGACTGATCACCTTGATCACCTAGCTCGAGCTCTTCTTCTTGCAAAGGTGATGTGGTCTTAATAGGTACATCCTCCTTCTCGAGAGATTTGTTGCCTTTACTGCTTGTAGGAGAATCTTCATACTGTAGCAGTAGAGAAAGGTGCCTTTCTACATCTTCAACCTCAAGTTCAGCTGCTGCACCAAAGAGTTCTCCTTCCTTGAATGGTTCTGCCTCTCCACTAGTCTCATGCTCTTCAGGAGTCACCTGCTCAGGTACACTTGGTGAAGGGGAAGTAGCCTTTTGTTGCTCCACAGTGGACACCATTGCAAGAGGATTTGCTTTTTGTAAGGTCTCCTTGGGAGATGGAGTCCTTGATTTCCTTGAGTAATCTCTAGTTTGCTCTCCAGAGCCTTCCACTTCAACCACTAGAGGCTTTTCCTTATCCTTGGAGGTTTCTTGATCTTTCTTCTTTAAGCCTCTAGTTGTCCTTGTCCTTTTTGGCTTTGGAGGAAAATCTTCTTTATCTGCTTCTTTTAGTTCCTCCTCCTCTACAAACTTGCCTATTTTCACAGTTTGGCTTCACTTCTTTCCTTTTGGTTTCCTTTTCTGTTCTAGATCACTTTCCTTAGGGCCTCTGATTTTGATCTTGAAGGGTGAGCTTCCTTTAGCTTTTCCTTTGGAATCATCCTCACCAGATTCCTCTAAGGTGGAAAGAGGATTCAGATTTCCCATTAAATTGAAGGTACAAGATACCTTCTCACTTTCAAGTTCCCATACTTTGTGCTTCAACCATGACTTAGTAAACTTCATGACAAGGGCCATCAGGTCTTCCAACTTAGTTACCTCATTTTCAGCCCAGTTTACCTCTCCAAGTGGTCAGTAGGATGCCTAGGCAACCTATATGGAGCAGTTTGACATCCGTCAATTCTGATATAAGAGAAGGTGGAAAATTGTATGAACCAAGCTCCATATTTTTTTATTAGCTCCTTAGCTCCATCAGATAATCTCACATGCTCTGCATTTTGGAGCAGCCTAGTGATATGCATTGTAAATGCATCATTTACTCGTCTATAGTTTTGATGCCCTAGGTGCAAATTTGGGTATATCTCATAGACTATATCCTGTCCAAATGTCCCCTTCATATTCATACCCCTATATGGGTAGAATCTAGCAAACACATATATCACATAGGAGGACATAGTAAACTTCTTCATCTCCAACACATCTCTCAGTAGTCTATCAATCATTGCACTGATGAGTCCTGCTGAATGGTAGTTAATACCTTGTTCAATCTTGTTGATCACATGCACCATCCAGTTCTCCAGCACTCCAACACTCTTGAAACTGGCCACTCTGCTCAATAGTGTGATTGCATCATATATGTTTGGTCTGAATTTGATTCGATGTAATTTCTTAGGCAATTTGAAAAAATGAGACTTCGGTTTCTCCAACAAAGAATTAATCATCTGCTAGGCTTTTGTGGGCTCATCTTCATAATAAGTTTTGGCCAAGTTCATGTCCAAGGCACACACACATGGCAAGTCTGGCATATCAAATGCTTGGGAAATGGAGATTGGATTGAAGTTTTCCAAGATCCTTCCTTCGGTGCTAACAACCCTCTGTGTGTCAAAGTCATATTGCCGGGAACATTCTAATATCAACTCGTAACACTAGACTACAGGAGGAAATCCTGCTACATGGACCAGTCCAGACTTCATCATCCCCTTGGTCAAGGCCGATAGATCTTTCTGAGTTATTCTTGCCTTGAATTCCTCATACCACCATGCTCCTACATTAGTGTTGGAGACCTCAGACCATACTAAAGCTATCTTGCTGTCAGGTACCTGACTCTTTGTGTCCAGCCTCAATCTCTCTACATCTGTAATTGAGGATCCTTCAGTGTCACCCTTGGACTTTCCTGCTGCAGCTTTGCTTGATTTAGCTTGCATTCACAAAAGATCCTCATGAATATTCAACTATCATCCATATTCCAACCAAAGGTTAGCCTGAAACCACATAAAACAATTAATATCCATCACTAATCATCAATCTTTGAAAATCCAAAAAAAAGAAGTAATCTGGGAAAATGAAGTAAACCGGGAAAATCTAGTTGGGGTGGAATTCAGAGAAATCCAACCCAGACAGACTCTCACTGCCAAGACATTATTCCTCAAATAAATTGTTAATACAGTCAAAAAGTTGTGTGACTATCATGAAATTCATTGATTAGCAACAAAAAGTGACCACTTAGCATTTACTTCATTACCCCTAACATTGAAAATCGAAAGGAAATGGAACCAGGCGAGAAACCGGAAATATCTGGTCAGATTGGATTTATGTGGATAGCCCAAAATTTTGGAATTTATCATACTCCACAGATTTGGTAGAAACTGGGAAAATCTGGGTGCACAAAAATTCCATGGACACCTCGGAAACCCGATGATTGTTAACATGCAAGAGACTAACTGAATGATCGCACAAACTTCCCTACTTGGATTCCAATAGACATAAAATTGATCCCAATAAGCAAAACTTCGCCTACACATGAATTTGGATTCCCAAGACTCCTAAATGACTAATTTTCATGGCGAAACAATGATGCCCTAAATTTAATAACCAGACCTCCTCCATGAAAGCTAGGGTAAGCTCGAAGTTTCAAACACTATCCCTCAAAATGATCGATCTGAAGCACCAGGATCTCACAAGGTATCAATAGGTTTGAGCTAAGCACAAGACATGCAAATTGCGATAAATCCACCGAACTTAGCAAATTCGGGAAAATAAATTGAAACCCTAACCTTCATGAAATATAGCAGATTACACGCTTAGAAGGAAAATTCCTACCCAAACACCTATCTATAGGGATATATCCGACAATCAATTGATAAAAAAAAACATGCATAGTGCGGGTGATAAAGGATGTGAAGAGGTGGGTCAAACCATACTTTTCCAAATACATAACCATAAAACAAGCAAGGGCCGACTTGAAGCAACTACCAATCGACTCGAAAGATTTAATCAAAGTGCAAACAAAAGGAGGGACCAACAAAAATTTACAATGGATAAATTCTGAATGAAGCTCAAACTTGAAGAGGTGACTATGAAATAGTATATGAAATATAGCAGATTACACGCTTAGAAGGAAAATTCCTACCCAAACACCTATCTATAGGGATATATCCGACAATCAATTGATAAAAAAAAACATGCATAGTGCGGGTGATAAAGGATGTGAAGAGGTGGGTCAAACCATACTTTTCCAAATACATAACCATAAAACAAGCAAGGGCCGACTTGAAGCAACTACCAATCGACTCGAAAGATTTAATCAAAGTGCAAACAAAAGGAGGGACCAACAAAAATTTACAATGGATAAATTCTGAATGAAGCTCAAACTTGAAGAGGTGACTATGAAATAGTATGCCCTAGCAATGAAAAACTTGACACTAGTGCTCAAGCAATCCACACGCAAGTCGCTCAAATCCAACAATCAAAGCTCAAAATGAAGAACTCCAAGCACCGGAATAAATAGCAAATGAATAATGAAACCAAAAGGATGCCAAAATGCCTTTAAATCCACCTGAACTTCAGCTAGAGAAATGTACTTCAAACATTAATGAGTGACAAGACATACTGAGGAAATCCAAAAACTCGAGCCCAAAACGGAATTCTGGGAAAAACCAAGCCAGGCGAACAACCCGAGTGACCATGAATTGTGCAGATATGACACCCCTCGAGATTTTAACGAAGTTCGGGAAAATCCACCCAGACCGGAAAATCTCGGATTCAATCAGAAACCCAGACTTCAAAAAATTTAGTGATAATTAGACAACAGACCAGGACCTAGGAAAATCCGACTAAGCTGGAAAATTCCAGACCCAGGTCAAAACCCAAATTTTGACTAAAACCCAAGTTTAACCAATTCATGCCTCAAGGCAAGACCAAATTTAGCAAGACCAACATCTCAAGACCTTAAAAAGATAAATCAAATAAAAACCAAAGGTCAAAAGACATCGTGAAAAGAGGGTCCCTACTCCAAGTGGGGCATGTGTGCAGAACTGCACAACAACTAGCAACTCATTTTCTTTAACCTTATTATTTTCATTGTATCCTTCCTTCTGAATGTTGTCTTGGATCTCTGCAAGCTCCATTTGAAGTTCAGATTTAATACCAAAAATGTTTCCAAAGTATTCTTTTTTCTAGCTTCTTAAATTGTGTTTGACTTCTCTCAGTTTTTTAGCAATTCTAAACATAGTAGTACCTGAAACATCAATATTCCACCATTTCCTGATTTCATCAAAAATAAGGGGGTGGGACAGCCACATTCTTTCAAATCTAAAGGGAGAATTTTTCTTCACCTTTATAGGATCTAAAACAAAACTTATGGGAAAGTGATCTGACCCTACTCTAGAGAGATCTTTAAGAGAGCAAAAATAGCTTATAAGCCACTGATTCAAAATTAGAGTTCTATCTAACCTTACCTAAATAAGTTCCTTACCAATTCTTCTATTTGACCATGTATACTAGGCCCCTTGCAAGTCCATGTCAATCAACTCCTTATTGTTGATGAAGTAAAATAGATCAGATTTACTCTTTTGATTCACTTGAGAGCCTCCAAATTTCTCCTCATTCAAAAAGGGAGTATTAAAATTGCTCATTACCACCTAGTGGTCATTATCAAAAATCTTACAGAAAGCAGAGAGCTCATTCCACAAATATTTTCTAGCTCCTTTCCCATTGGGAGCACATATATTCAATTGAATACAGCTAAAGTTGTCTCTAATATGTGTAAATTTAGTAGCCACATGATTATTTCTCTCCAACAAAGGTTCCCTTTTAATGAGGTTCTAGTTCCAAAAGGTTGCAATTCCTCCTGACACACCATCTAAACTATTTGCTTGGATCCCACAATTCTGAAACATTTTGATCTTCTTCACCTTTTCTTTGGACATTTTAGTTTCTTGGATGAGGAGAATATCAAGTTTATGATCCCTAACAAAATTGTGCAAAAAGTCCCTCTTATGAAGGCTATTGTGCCCTCTTATATTCCACTTAGACATAATCTTCATATATTACTAGGGGATTGGAGAATCTTTAGAATAATCTTTTGAACACCATCCACTATGTCTTGAAAGCTTTCATGCTCTCTTTGCCATTTACCTGATCTTCTATCTTAGCTAAAATTAGTAGCTCCACAATCCACCTTTGCTCTTGTCTTGGTAACAACTCCATGCAAAGTATTCCGATGTTTGCTTTTCTCCTTTTTCTTTGAATGAGAGAGGAATTCTTCCCAATCAGTATATTCTTGGCTCTCCATCTCTTTTCCAAATTCCCATTCCTTATCATACATTCTTCTTTTCTCCCAAGGGAGGGTATCCATCTATCCATTTCTAAGCTTTTTCAGATTATCACTTGAAAGTTTGGTGTTCTGGCTTAGATTTTCAAAGGTTTCCTTGACAAAATCTAGAGTTGTTTTTTCCCTGAGTTTAAGAGGGTCACTTGAAGGGGAAAATTCTATAGAAGTAGTATTCAAGATAGGAATGCCAATATCCAGAGACAGACCCTTGATAGGAATATCCTCCAATCTAGGATACCCATTTTCTTTTCCTTCTGATAAGATCTTAAGAGTAGAGGAAACAAAGTCCTCATCCCTTTTACCTTCCCTAGCACTCTCCAATGTTTTTTCATCATCTTCCTTAGGACTAACAATATCTTCTACCCTTGTTTGGTGATTCTTCTGCACATTAGGATCCTTGGGTTTTGTTTCATCATTAAAGTTAGAGGTATTCCTCTAAGTTTCATGTTTCCTTCCAGACTCCTCATTAAGGGTATTGGTATTGCTTGCTTTTCCTTCCCCATCATATTTCTTTCTCCCAATAGTCTTAGGGTTAGACTGGTGGTTTTCTTTTTCTTTACTGGCATTTAATGGACATTTCTTAGTCCAATGCCCCATTTTTCCACATTTAAAGCAAGAAAAGGGAATGGACTCAAAATCTATAGTTTAGGTTTAGGTTCCCAACTTTTACTGAGTATCTATTGAAGAAGGGAGATCATCATTCTGTGAAACTCCCACATAGATTCGAGCAAACACAAACCACTTTCTAGCTACTATCATAGGGTCAATAGATAGGAGCTCTCCAAAAGAACTAGCAATGCCATTGAAAATGTCCTCATTCCAGTATTCTAGAGGGAGACTTGAGAGTCTAGCCCAATCTGGAACATTCTAAAAAATAGAGTCAAAGAGATCAAGATGAGAGATCCAATTCTTGAGGGCCAGGGAAGATTTTCCTACGACCAAAGGTCCACCTCTCCTCATAGCCAAAGTATCCTCCTTGCAGGCAAACTCAAAGGAAAAGAAACCTCTAGGAAGAGCAGCCATTGTAACCTTCCCATTGGTTCTCCACTTATTTTTGAAAAACTTCCTAACCACCTCAACATTTGGTCTAGCGCCCATGAATTTTCCAACCAGGACTTTTTCTATCAAAGCAATATTATGATCAATAATTAGATCAGGCACAAAGATGGAAAACTTACCTTTCACTAGGTTAAAAAAATTACTCACTCAAGGAAAAATTGATTTACCATTTGGCTTAACACCAAATAGCAAAGACCAAGGTTTGGGGTTTGCTCCTTCCTTATCAACAATCCCTACCAGTTCATTGGAATTTTTTCCTTTTTGTCCTTCAGGGGACCCCCCCAGGTTTGAATTTCCTCCCAGGTCCACCTAATTTTTTTTCTGGTGTCCTTTTCATCAGATTCATCCTTACCTTTCTGCTCACTTAGAACATGCATTGATTCTACCTATGATTCCTTAGATCCTGCTCCACAGCCTACTCCATTGTTCAGAGATTCAAAATCCTTCTTTTCCCTCCTATGCTTGATAGTCCCGCCCATTGCAACCAATATCTCTTCGAGGAGGAGAAAATTGTTATAAGTGCACTTGCTTTTAGTTGTGAGATTTATACTTCCCTCAAAGAGTTTTAGCATTCAAACCTATTTATAAATTACTAATGTAATGATATATGAAAAGTGAGTTATGTAATCAAGTTTTAGTCATTGTTGGAATTGTGCATATAAGATGAGTATCCAAGCTCTAGGAAATTTTTGTATACCACCATAGGAATAGTTTTTTTTAGTTTATGCATATTCTTCTTCCCTTTTCCTCATCAATTAGTAGTTTAGGTAATACCAATAGGAAGCCAGCCTTGTCTGGAGGTTGACCTTTGCCTATAAGTAACCCACAACTTTAGAGGTCTTCCCATGTTACATTGAAATTGTTGAACATTATATTCAATAGGGAGCAAATTTTAGAGATAACAATTTTGGAACGCCCGATGGGACATGTTTATTAAATATTTTACTGATTTCATGTGCAACCAATCATTTTCAGACCTTTTAGAGGTTATTTCATCATATCTGGCAACTCCATGAGGTGACAAAGCAGTAAAATCAGTGTTATTATAGCACATGAGAAGAATACAAACAAGAAGTTATAAAGAATTTGAGTATTTGCAGCTATCACCACCCAAAAGACAAGGCATGACAACAAAGAGAACTCCTCCATCAAAGAGAGTTTAGTTAACACCACTTGGTGTTAGGAAAAATTTCTTCTTCTCACCATCAAGGAGAAGAGGAAGACCATCAAAGAGAGAGCATGATACTCATTCTGCGTCACCAAGTTTTAGAACATTAAGGTCATCCTCTTGCAACCCAAAACATATCACATTTTCTACTTTTTTAGGTGATGTTCTTGTATTTTGTAGTTTTTTTGCTTCAATTTCTATTGTTCAGACTAAATTTTTTTTATCTTAGTCACCTCTAATGGCTAATAGAAATAAACCTTTTGTGTCACTTAATGGAGGTAGTCCATTAAATCTTGCACAACATAATGATATTCTAGTTGCTACACTTAAGAGCTTGCCAATTTTTACTGGGGAGGATTAGACAACACCCATTGAGCACATAAGAGATGTTGCTTCATTGTGTGGTGTTCACCACATAACTCAAAATGATGTAGTTGTAAGGCTATTTATTGCATCATTCAAAGGAAGAGCTTTGCAGTGGTTCAAAATTTGAGGAGTTGGTACCATTGCAACTTGGGATGAGTTAGGAGATAAACTGGACAAACAGTTTCAAGATAGATTAGATAATTTGTCCTTGTTAGAGAAGTTGACTACCATAAAGAGAGCTCCTCAGGAGTAAATGACAAACTTCAATTTTAGTTCCAAAGGACTTGGGATAGAATCCATGCTACAATGAGACCTCCTCTAGAATATGCATTCTTGTATTATTTGAAGGCTCTTAATAGTGATATAGTTGTTATGACACATTCAATGGGAGGGGTGTCTTTACCAGATGCTTATGCGACAACAATTAGAGCAGAAAAAATTTTAATTCAAGAAGGTAAGATTGATCCTAGGCCACCAATGCCTATCTTTCCAGAAATACAACCTAATATACCTTTGTAAATACCACCTTTTGCACCTTTACCTACTGTCCCAACATTACTAGCTACTGGTAAACAAGAAGTTGCAAGAAATTAAAGAGAGCCAGCAAAATATTGAGAATATTTTACCGACTTTTGGGAATAAATTGGTGAACTTAGAGAAACAACAATCATATAACAAACCTGCAAATCAGCCTTTTCAAGGTCAACAATAGTATTAAAGTAATAGGTTGCACTACTAAGGTAACTACCAAAGGTCCAAGACAAAATGTGAGCACAAGGCCTTTTCAGGCATATAATACAACACCTATTAGTGCAGTGAGGGGCCTTGTCCTTGTTCTAAATAATCTTGCTACTAGTTACAAGTGGTGCTAACCATGCAACCAACCACATAATTAGGCCACATTCTCTAATGGAGTTATAAATCAAGCATTAATGGTGTAGAATGCTTCAAGCTCATAGGAAAATATACCTAATGATGGAGCTCAACAACAATAGGAGTAGCTTACAAATGATGCTACTCTACTTAATTGGCAGGGTGAAGAATTATGTGGAATTAATGTAGATGATTCTCTACTTGCAAAAAACATAAGAGCAAAGAAAAGAGCCTTTGAACTTGAGAAAACAATTGACAAAGGGAAAGCAGCAGCTACAGGACCATCTACATCACAAGTGCCTCACATTTTGTAGAGGAATCAACAAGTTGCTACCAAGGAGCAGCCACAACTGCAAGTTGATCATGCTGGTATGAAGGTTCATCAAAAGGTAAATCCAACCGTGCCTTATAATATCATTGATAATATTAAAAAGATGAATGTAACAATGTCTATGTGGGACTCATTAGCTATTCTAGGTCAAAAGGACAAGTTATAGTCAACTTTATCAAATTTTAAACTATTTGATGAGCCACCAGTAGGTCAGGTTAAAACTATTTTAACAAATGATCCTCAAGATGATAAACAACCTAGTAAAGAAGAGGGTAAGAATATCAAACCACCTTTTTTTTATGTATCAATGATCATAGGTGATGAGTTAGTCCATAATTGAATGGTAGATAGTGGAGCTAGTAGCTTTGTAATGCCAAAGCAAATTGCTGACAAATTAGGACTAAAGTATCAACCTTTAGAAAAGGGAGTTATTTAGTTAGATGGAACCTCAGTCAATACTTTGGGTGTCATCAAAGGCTTGAGCCTTACACTTCATGCTTGCCCAAAATTTTTAGTTCCACAAGATATATGTGTCATGGATCTACCACCTTTCTTTGCCTTGTGTGTTTCAAGATACTTTACAACCAAGATAGGAGGTTATGTTTTTGTAGATTGGTCACATATGTTGTTTAGAATGAGATATGGAACTAAGGTTACCATCAAATTTGAGAAATTGGCCAAGGATCATTTAGAGCCTTACAATCCAAGTGTTGTTAATGTTGTCCCAATTGTCGCAGACACAAATAATATTGTTTTTACTAATAATGAGCTTGTTGCTTCTCAAGAGCTAAAAGCATAAATTGTTCCTAATGTGTTGTTACATGAATGGGCAACAAAAAATGTGGTAGATAGTCCTGATGACCATATTCAAGATGTTGGTATGGGAAATTGATGTAGGAGAATCCAGTAGTGTAAGGGCAATCTTGCATCACCTAAAAATAGTTAAATTTCAAGTTTCTTAGTTTTTATATGTTTTTACATTTTTGGATACCCTTTTCATCATAATGAAATTCTTAATTTATGGTTTTTATTTTCTATTCCTGGGTTGAAAGATATTACAGTTTTAGTTTCCCAGATTTGCACCTAAAATTCTTTTGAGTTAGATTTGAGGCACTTAGATTTCCTGGATTGGCCTCAAAACTTTCCAAAATTGGCATAGTGGATTTTTAATGTGTTATTGACTTTGAGACCTTTCCAACGGTTCAAATGGTTCACGAATTGGAGTCCCAGATCAAAAGTTATGGCCCCGAGAAGTTGGCACACTTTCTAGAAGATACAATTGCAAATATTATTTTGAAATTTGAACTTCAATTTGTAATTTTTCGACGCAAAACCACCTAAACTCAAATTTGAATGTTTTTTTTGGCTCCAAACTAAAGAGGAGCTCTATTTATGGGCAGGTTTCTAATTTTTGGGTAACTTTTTCGGGACAAGCTCGCATATTGTGAAAGGGTGATTCTGTAGCTTTCTATAATGTGCATGTATTGTAGAACTTGGGGATTGAGATCCTCTGCATGTAAGAAACTCCATTTTCTGAATAATAAAATTATTCTCTTGTTTGTGGGTTATTTTCTAAGTCTCGGGCTATGCCCTCATCAAGTGGTATCAAAGTGGGTTTTCTTGAGCGTGTGGATAGATCACCGATCGTGAGGCAGTTCACACCAGGACTGTGGTTGTGGGTCAAGGTCAAGAAAGATGCCTCCAAGAGTGATACTTGGTAGGCGTGGTGGTGCCAGAGGTGGTTGAGGTGGCAGAAATGCCAGTGGAAGAGATGCACTAGCAGCCCTCCAAAGACAGATTGATGCGTTACAAGAGTAGTTGAGAAGAGGGTTAAACCTAAGGGAGGAAAGTGAGGATGAAGGAGAGGAAAAAGGTTCAAATGTAGAAGAGGAAGAAGAAGCAATTGATCAAGACCAAATGCAACTAATAAGGACCATTTCAAAGATCGGGAAAAGACCCAAAGCAAAAGTCCCTAGTTATTCTGGAAGTCTAAACCTGGAAGAGTTGATCGACTAAATCAATGAGCTAGAAGAATATTTTGAGTATGAGGAAATAGAGGACCCAAATCGGGTTAAGTTTGCAAAAATGAAACTGAAGAGCCATGCCAGTATTTGGTGGAAAGAGGTCTAGTTGAAAAGAAATTGAAGAGGAAAATGAAATATCACTGGATGGGATCATATGGTAGAGAAACTGAAGAAGCAATTCATACCAGTGGACTGCGAGTTAGATCTGTTAAAGAAATTGCAAGGGTTGAAGCAAGGAAGCAGATCTGTGAAATAATATACTAAATATTTTCACAAGATAATCATTAGAATGGGCCACACAGAGGCCAATAAGGAGAAGGTAGCCTGATATCTTAATGGGTTATGACCGAGCATTTAGGAGGAGTTAAGCCTAGTTAGAATGACCACTATTGAGGATGTGTATCAGTTTGCTCTGAAGGTGGAAGAGAAGCTGAACAAAAGATTTGATGGCAAGCAAAAAGGACGAGGAGGTCAAAGTGGAAGGGGCAGTGGAAGACCTTCAGGAAGCTGAAATGATGATGAAAAGAAAAGTGAAGATGTGGGTACCAGCTGAAGCCAAAGGAATGACAACTTCTACTACCCTCATGATCAAAACAATGGTGATCAAAGAGGTAGAGGACGAGGGAGATATGGACAAGGATCTGGAAGAGGTGGTTTTAAAGGAACATGTTTCTAGTGTGATGAAGAAGGGCATCGAGCCTATGAATGTCCACAACACCAAGGAAGGGCAGAAAAAAGGCCAAAAGGTCATGGAAGGGTTGCACATGTAGATGAGGAGGCCAAATTTGAACATTTAGATGATGCTGAAAGGGGAGAAGCCTTAGTGATTAGGAGAGCCCTGGTGACTGAGGAAACAGAACCAGAACAGAGGAAGAATTTGTTTCACACAAGGTACAAGTGTGAAGGAAAATGTTGTGATGTCATTATTGATAGTGGGAGCACCAATAATTTGGTGTCAGAAGAGATGGTCACAAAGTTGAAGCTGAAGAGGGAAAGACACCCACATCTGTATCAGATTTCTTGGTTGTAGAAAGACCACAAATTTTTGGTCAATGAGCAGTGCCTAGTAAAGTTCAAGATCGGGAGCTACCATGATGAGGTACTCTATGATATCATCCCTATGGATGCATGTCACATGTTGTTGGGGAGGCCGTGGTAGTTTGATAGGCGAGCTATACATGATGGCCATGCAAACACTTATTCCTTGAAAAATGATGGGGTTCATCACAAGTTGAAACCTCTGAAGGAGACTGAAGAAAATGTATGCAGTAGTGCTATAATTTGTTATATAGATGGAAGAAATTTTTTAGAATGTATGAAGCATGAGCGTGTGTGTTATGCATTGATTCCTAGAGTGAGTAAGGAGGATAGTGAGAAGGTTCCAGAAGAAGTTTCTGGGATGTTGGATGAGTTTTAGGATATTGTTTGTGATAATGTACCTAAGGGTTTACCACCAATAAGGAAGATCAGTCATCAGATTGACTTGATTCCTAGAACCAGTTTGCCAAACAAGGCAGCTCATAGAATGACTCTAGTAGAAAATGAGGAGTTGAACAGACAAGTTCAAGAGTTGTTGAGAAAGGGTTTGATACAGGAGAGTTTGAGTCCATGTGCAATACCTACAGTACTAGCACCAAAGAAGGATGGGGAGTGGAGGATGTGTATAGATTCCTGAGCCATAAACAAGATAACAATCAAGTACAGATTTCCCCTACCAAGGATGGATGACCTGATGGATTGTTTGAGTGGAGCTCAATACTTCACAAAGATTAATCTGAAGAGTGGATATCACCAGATCCAGATTCAAGAGGGAGATGAATGGAAGACTACCTTCAAGACCAAAGATGGCCTGTACGAGTGGTTAGTCATGCCTTTTGGGCTAACCAATGCATTGAGCACATTCATGCGGCTCATGAACGAGGTATTAAAAGAATTTTTGGGAAGTTTTGTTATTGTATATTTAGATGATGTTTTGATTTTCAGTAAGACGTTGGATGAGCATCTAATGCATACTCGAAGAGCCTTTGAGAAGTTAAGAGAAGAGAAACTGTTGATTAAACTGAAGAAGTGCAGTTTTGTGAAGAGGGAGTTAGTGTACTTGGGGTTTGTTGTCTTAGCAGAAGGTCTCAAGATGGACCCAGAGAAGGTGAAGGCTATTCTAGAATGGCCTACCCCAAGAACTACTATCGAGGTGAGATATTTCCATGGTTTGGCTAGTTTTTATAGAAAGTTCATTAGAAACTTCAATAGTATTTGTGGACCCTTGACTAAAACAATGAGAGGGGATATAAAAGAATTCAAGTGGAGCACTAGAGTAGCAAAGAGTTTTGAACTATTGAAGTAGAAGGTAATAGAGCAACCTGTTCTATCCCTCCCAGATTTCAACAAGGTGTTTCAAGTGGATTGTGATGGTAGTGGTTGTGCCATTGGAGCAGTGTTGAGCCAAGAAGGTAAGCCCATTGCCTATTTTAGTGAAAAGTTAAATGATGCCAAGAGAAAGTATTCTATATATGATCAGGAATTTTATGCAATAGTTCAAGCATTAAAGAAATTGAGACATTAATTGTTGCTAAAGAAATTTGTTCTATATACTAATCATCAGGCCTTGCAGTACCTAAATAGTCAGGGAAAATTAAATCAGAGGCATATGAAATGGGTAGAGTTTTTGCAGAGTTATACCTTTGTTTTGAAACATAGGAGTGGGAAGTCAAATAGGGTTACAGATGCCTTAAGTAGGAGGCATACATTGATGACAAAGATGTAGATTAAAGTGGTTGGATTCAATGAACTTGAGACATTGTACGCAGAAGATCCTGATCTCACAAAGGCTTGGAAATCTTGCAAGGAACTTGTTACAGTGGATAGGACAAGGTGGCTGGATTTCATAATCCAGGATGGCATGTTATTTAAGGGAAGTCAATTGTGTATACTAAGGAGTTCCATGAGGGAGAACCTGATAAAGGAGAAGCATGGTGGAGGAATGGCGGGACATTTTGGTTGGGATAAGACTATTGCCATTATCAGTGAGCATTATTATTGGCCTCAGTTGTCACAGGATGTGAAGAATTTTGTACAAAGCTGCAGGGTATGTTAGATGGCTAAAGGAGTGAGCCAAAATATAGGCTTATATTAGCCCTTACCTGTACCAAAGAGGCCATGGTAGGATATAAGTATGGACTTTGTTCTTGGTTTTCCAAGGACACAATGAGGGAATGATTTAGTCTTTGTGGTGGTTGATAGGTTTTCGAAGATGGCACATTTCATTCTATGTCAGAAGACCCATGATGCAGTCCACATTGCTAACTTTTTCTTCAAAGAGGTGGTGAGGCTACATGGTTTTCCAAAGAGTATTGTTTTAGATCATGGCACCAAATTTGTGGGGTACTTTTGGAGGACCTTGTGGAAGAAGTTGAAGACAAAGTTGAAGATTAGTTCTACACACCATCCACAAATAGATGGGTAGACAGAGGCTATTAACAGGAGTCTGGGTAACCTACTAAGATGTTTGTTAGGAGATAAACCCAACGGATGGGACTTGATCTTACCCCAAGTAGAATTTTCTTACAACAATTCTGTCAACAGAAGCATTGATAGATCATCATTCCAGATTGTGTATGGAGGTAGCCCTAGAATAGCTTCAGAATTGAGGAAGATGGACCAAGAGAAGAAAATAAGTGCTGAAGCCAAAGATTTTGCAGAGCACATCAAGAATATACATGAGAAGGTACAAGAACACATTAATAAGATGAATATGCAATATAAGGCTAAGGCAGATCAGAAAAGGAGGAATAAGGAGTTTCAGACTGGCGATGAAGTAATGGTCCACTTGAGGAAAGAAAGGTTTCTCGTGGGAACCTATAACAAATTGAAGATGAAGAAATTCGGTCCCTGTAAGATTTTGAAGAAGCATGATTCAAGGAATGCATATGAGGTAGAGTTGCCTGATGGAATCAACATTTCGCCTGTGTTCAACATTTTAGATTTGACAGAGTATCATGAAGGTGGAATGGAGGAAGCACCAACAATAGGGTGGTATGGCATTCTAGCACCTACTTCAAAAGGGAGGAGATTGAAGCAATCTTGGATAGTCGTGTGGGAAAGAGTACCAAAAATAGGCAGTATGAAGAATATCTGGTGAAATGGAGAGGAAGGCTTGTGAAAAATTCATCCTAGCTAGCTAAGGCAGTGGTTGACTGGTTGGGTTTTCCTCAACCATCTGAGACATGATGGGTCACTTCTCAAATTACCTTAGGTGTCTAATGCAGGAGCATCCAGTGGTGTAAAGGAAATTTTGCATCACCCAAAAATAGTTAAATTTCAAGTTTCTCAATTTTTAGATGTTTTTACATTTTTGGATACCCTTTTTGTCATAATGAAATTCCCAATTTCTGGTTTTTATTTTCTATTACTGGGTTGAAAGATATTGTAGTTTTAGTTTCCTAGATTTGCATCTAAAAATCTTTCGAGTTAGATTTGAGGAACTTAGAGTTCCTGGATTGGCCCCAAAATTTTCTTAAATTGGCATAGCAATTTTGAGCGTGTTATTGACTTTGAGACCTTTCCAATGGTTCAAATGGTTTGTGAATCAGAGTCCCAGATCAAAAGTTATGGCCTCGGGAAGTTGGCGCACTTTCTAGAAGATACAATTGCAAATGTTATTTTAAAATTTGAACTTCAAGTTGTAATTTTTTGACGCCAAACCACCTAAACTCAAATTTGAATGTTGTTTTGGCTCCAAACTAAAGAGGAGCTCTATTTATGGGCATGTTTCTAATTTTTGGGTAACTTTTTGGGGACAAGCTTGCATATTGCAAAAGGGTGATTTTGTAGCTTTCTGTAACTTGCATGTGTTGTAGAACTTGGGGATTGAGATCCTCTACATGTAAGAAGCTCCATTTTCTAAATAATAAAATTATTCTCTTGTTTGTGGGTTATTTTCTAAGTCTCAGGCTGCGCCCTAATCAAAAATTATGTGCTTCATGAATTTGATGCAGAAATGCCAAATCTTGAGAAAAGTGCAGATCAACTATTAGAATAGCAAAATGAACTTTGAGATATATCTTTTGATGGTTCCAGAAGTAAAAATGGAGCTGATGGAGGTGAAATGCTTGTTTCTCCACAAGGTGATACATATTTTTCAGCCTTCCATTTTGGTTTTGCAAGGGAAAGAGGAATAAACTACCTAAAGGTCTATGAAGATAGTGAACTGATTGTTAATCAAGTTAGAGGCTTGAGTGTTGCCAAAAATGATGCATTGAAGTCCTACAAAAATAGATTGTTGAATATAATAGAGGAATTTGATGCATTTAACTTAGTATATATCCCAAGAAGTTAGAACAAACATGTTGATAGACTTATAGCAATTGGAGCGCAATTTTATATCCCAAATGATATCAGAAAAGATAAAATTTAGTAGTATGTAAAATTTTTATTCAGGCCATCAATTCCTGATAACAACATTAACTGGCAGGTTTTTGACAGTGATGAGCAGATTTTAGCTTTTATGCTCGAACATGGTTAATTTTTTGTAGCAAATCAAGAGAAGCTTAAGCAAGAGTATGAAGATTAGATCATAAAGCTAAAGAAAAACAAGCTTCCCAAAGGTCTAGTTACCTTAGAGTCTATTTTCAACACTGATGACCAACTTAAGAAGAGTAAAATCAGTATTCAACTCAAAGAAGATCATTATGAAGAGGTTGAAATCTTTAAAGGTAAGCTTCTTAGGTTAGGTAAAATTTGTTCAACTGAAGATAGAAAAGGTTTTATTATTTTATGCCAAGAGTTTCATGATGTTTTTCCTTGGAAATATTATGATTTAAAGGGTTTTGAACCTCATATTGCTCAACACACAATTGAGTTGGAACTTGATGCTAAACTTGTTAGATAAAAGCAAAGACCTTTGAACCCCAAGCTTGAACCTTTAATGATTAAATAGCTAAATAAATTAGTTGATGGGGGGTATTATATTTCCAATTAAACACACATCCTAGGTCTCTAACCTTGTTTTGGTTAGAAATAAAAATGGGGAGATAAGATTATGTGTAGATTTTAGAGATCTTAACATATCATCCTTAAAAAATCATTACCCATTACCCTCCATGGAACAAATTATTCAAGTTGTTACTGGTTCAAAGATATTTTCTCTTCTGGATGGTTATTATGGCTATAACTAGATTTTAGTCAAGGAAGAGGATCAATATAAAATAATGTTTACAACAAAATGGGGCACTATGGCCAACAAGAGAATGCCTTTTGGCTTATCTAACACTGGTACCACATTTCAGAGGGCCATGGATATGGAATTTTAGAGTCTAATTCAGAATGTTTTGCTTGTTTATCTAGATGACATAATAGTATATTCCAGAAATGCAGGTGAACACTTGTCACATCTCAAGCAAGTTTTTGAAAAATTTAGAGAATCTGGTATATCTCTTAATCCAAAAAAGAGTATATTTGATGTTCATGAAGGTAAACTATTAGGACACATAGTGTCAAAGCAAGGAATTACTATTGAACCTAAGAGAGTCAAAGCAATACTTGAGCTGCCATTACCCAATCATAAGAAAGGATTACAAAGCTTTTTAGGTAGAATAAGCTTTTTAAGAAGATTCATACCTGATGTTGCAAATCTGTTACAACCTTTGACTACTGTGCTTAAGAAAAATGCAATTTTTAGTTGGACTAGAGAAGCCAAAAATAGTTTTGAAGCAATCAATTAAGAAGCTTTAACATTAGCCCCAAAACTGGTAAATCCATATTTCATAAAAGAATTCATTCTATATTCTTTTGGTAGTATTAGTTCAATTTATGCTATGCTGGTTTAGAAAAATAATGATGATTTAGAGTATCCAATAGCCTTTTTCAGTCAAGGTCTAGCTGATTATGAGCAGAAATATACATTTGTTGAGAAACATGCTCTTGCTATGATTAGGAGTCTAACGAAATTTAAGCCTCTAATCTCCAACAATAAGATACATGTTATGGTTGCGCACCCTAGTGTGAAAGAATTTATGTTGGTTAAATACTTGAGTGAGAAAAGACTAGATTGGATTACAAGAGTTATGGAGTTTGATGTTGACATCAAAATCACAAAACCTGTCATAGGTAGAGTACTTTGTGAATAGTTAGCCTCAACTCCTGAAAATGAACATAAATCAAAATTAGAGACTATTTTAGTTAATGATAATGAGCCTCAGAATGTTGTACCTACATTAGCAGCAATTTGGGTTCAAGATATGACCCATTTTCTATAGACTAGTGAATGCCCACTAGGTCTAGGCAGAGCTAAAAGAAGATACTTCAGGTTACAGTCAATCCCATATGTGCTCATTGATAATATTCTTTTCAAAAAATACCTAAATGGTGTTTTATTGAGATGTGTTGATACTGATCAAATAGGAAAGGTGCTTCATGAATTTCATAATGGAACTTCAGGAGGTCATTTTTCTCCAAGAACAACAACATGGAAAATTATGAGATCCTATTATTACTGGCCAAGATTATTTAAGGATGCCCATGCTTGGGATAAGAAATTTTTAAAATGTGCTTTATTTGTAGGAAAAGAAAGGCTTCTAGCTATGCCTCTGCAACCAATTTAGGTTGAGCATCCCTTCATGATATGGGGCATTGACTTTATTAGATCAATAAATCCACCTTCCACTGCTGGTCACAAGTGGGTGCTTACAACTACTAACTAATTTACATGTTGGACAGAAGCAATAGCTTTGAAAGAAGATAATGAATCTTCAGTTTTAAGCTTTTATGAAGACATAGTAACAAGGTTTGGAGTTCTTGATTCCAGAATCTCAGATAATGCTCTTGCATTTGTGGGATTAAGAGTTAAAAATTGGGGTGTAAAACATGGAATCTATCTAAATACCTCTTCAAATTATTACCCACAGGGTAATGGTTTGGTTGAAAGTACAAACAAAAATCTGATCAGGATTATTAAAAGAACCACGAGAGAGAATTAGAGAGTTTGGCACACCAAATTGAAATCTACACTTTGGGTAGATAGAATAACCCCTAAGAGTTCAATTGGAAATTCACCATATGTACTTGTTTATAGAAAAGAGGCAAGATTACCTCTATTTGTAGAGAAACTAGCTCTTGACATTGTACATCAACTGGAGATGTTTGAAGAACAAGACCCAATGTCCATTAGATATGCTGAGCTCATGGAACTTGTTGAGACAAGAGATAAGGCAATGAAGATTTTGGAGTATCATCAACTCGTAACAAAGAGAATCTTTGATAAGAAAGCTACACCTAGAATTTTCAAAGAGGGTGATGTTGTTCTCAATTGGGGTGTACTGAAGAGTAGGCTAGGTAAGCATTCAAATTTTGACAACTTTTGGATTGGCCCATTTGTCATCACTAAATGCAAAGAGCATAACACATTCTAGTTATGAAAGATGGATGGAGAAATCTTTCCAATCCTAGTCAATGGGATTCACCTCAAACGCTGCTTTGAGATATGATTTACCTATATAAATGCCAGGTTAGGTTTTATGCTTTCAATAAAGTGTTGTCACACTATAGTTTAATTGTAAGTTTCATTCCCTAAGTGCTTTTTAGCACATCTAGATAGTTTTCCCTTCTATTGTTTTGTTTTCAATAAATACCAAGGTTTCATCATAATGCCAAGTTTGAGTTACAAAAGTTCTAAATTTGTTTTCCTAGGTCATAAGCCTAGTTTTTGAGTGACTCCGTGCCCAAGGATAGGTCTAGGCAACTGGTGAGAATGTTTATCAGACAAACATGTAGCAAATGTCACAAGAAATGTTACTCAATTTTCACTTATAGCTCAAATCAGATTGAGCTTGTTGATTTTAAACTAAGAAAATGAAGTATTATTTTTACTATCTTTCCTACATTACATTCAGATGTATAAATGAAAAAATCCAAGAAATATTACAACTACAAATCATTGCATTTATACACATGCATATAATAGAAGAAAAAATTTGATCTTTTCGGAAAAGAATAATCTTTATTGAATGTAAAAGTGTACATTGTCTCATACAAGCCATGAGACTAACCTTTGCTTATTCAATACAAATTATGAAAAAATCATACATGAATAAGTAAGAAAAATAATGGATGTGCATAGAAGGAAAGTAACCAGCCATTGTCTATGAATGACTGGTCTTGACTAGTGTTGTTTCATCTTGTTGCTGTCTCGAGCCTCATCTGTCCCTTCTAGTTTCATCTTTTGCTCCTAGTTCATGTTCCTAAAAAGAAGTAAGCAATGGTGTTAGAGTATGCTCTAAGCAATGACTGATTACAAACATTACATAAACATTCTGAAACCTATGTACACACAAACCAATCATAATGTGTATTTAAAAAACTACATGTTAATTTTAGGTGTCCCAAAAAACCATAAAATCAACAAACACACCTACAATATACATTTTTTCTAAATTTTTACTTCATTTACAACTAAAGGTGTAATCATGTCTTAATTTAGCATGTGGGTTAAAATGTGGCTCCCACAAGGGTTGAGCTCGGCATGTTGAGTTATCAGACAATCATTTCATTCAACCTTATTTAAGAGAGAAATGCAATCTTAATAATTTTATTATGCAATAATAGTGAACAAGCATACATTCTGAGTTCACAAGTATTTCTCCAAAAAATTAGCTACAGATTATACTATGGCAACCTCATATGCATTAATGAAATCACATTCAGTACCAAGTGCAAATCTTCTTACAATTTTAGTTCCATGAAGACATTATAAAAATAACAAGTTTTTGTATCATAAATAGAGTTATACTATAATGGAAAATAGCCATATTCTCATAATAAGTTTACACTATTGACAAACATGATCAAACTTACTTCATCAAGAACTATGTATAGTAAGCAATGATATTCATAACAGTGACTTGCAAGTTAGAAATGAACCAGATCACAAGGAATCGTTGGATCATTGTCTACAGAAATGATAATAACAATCATCCACAAGTATACAATATATTTATTGCTATGTTCCTTGTTATCCAATGAAAATTTAATATTGTATTCCAAGTTTTGAAACTTTTCATTGTGTAAAACAATCAGAGGAATATAAATAGCAAAGAGAGTTGTTGCTCAGTACTATGAAGATAAATACTTTCAAACACATTATTCATGACATAATAGTGGATGCAAAGGAATGTCATGAAAAGAGAAATCATGTTCATAAACAGAGCATATAATATAAAATTTCAAAAGAATAATCTTTATCTACTTGTTCATGATGTAGTTGAATGGTCCTTGGACAAGAAATTTCAAGAATATCAAAGCTCTCAACCAACAAATGAAAAAGTTTAAAAGGCTGAATAAGTGTTCAGTGTTGATATTTTCAAATAAGGGTCTAAGCATAAAAATATACTACTGAAAAAGCCCTTCATAAGCACAAAATGGCTAAATAACTAAAAAATTGTGGAAGAAAACCCTCTGATTATGAAAGTGAAATATATAGGGAAAAAGTATGATGGAGAATCTAGTTTTTAAACATAACAAGTTCCCAACAGAACAAAGTATGTTAAGAACAATGAGGGAACAACAATATCAAAATTTACTATTGTTTCCATGTTAAATACAAAAATCTAGAGACTGAGCTATACATTTGAACAAAAACCTCATTATTTTTCCATGAATGAAGCTTGAATTCTTCAGACAGAAAAAAGAAGTCGTTGCTTTCTCATGGTGTTCATGTCAAATACAAAACTAAAATCAATTAAAGAAGGTGTGTGGTTAAGTAAATGTGGAAAAAATGGAAAAGCCTTCGAAAACATGTAGCAGGATGAAACCCTCATGGGTTTTCTGTAGAATAAATCATTCTAAACTTGTTTTTTTTTCTTTCAAGAAGATAAATGAAACTCACATGGTGGCATAGGGTTTCAAACCCTTTATATTTTTTTTGTGAAGCTACATGTAACTCATGAAAGCCAAGTTATATACACAGGATGATCCATTAAAGATATGAAAGTTTTACATATATTGTAAAACACAGTTGAAAAATAGAAAAAAATATATTCTTATTTTTGTTGTCTTTAGGTTTTGTATAAAAGAATGGAAAGATTCCAACGTTTCTTACAAAATAAAAACTTACCCATGCATTCTTTCTACAAGAAGGCTTTAACAAATGCAAGCAAATCTCCCCCGAGGTTGTCAAATTTGTCTTGAAAGTTGTAGAAAAGTTCCGTAAACCTCAATCATGGTGGTGCGACCCTCAACAATGAGGAAATCACAAAAAATAAAAGAGAAGAATTATAGTGGGTAAGGATGCCTAGAAACATAGAGCATATCATGACCATGGAAGGCCATTTTTTTAGTTAAAATCAAACTAACAGAGGGAATTTCAATTAAAATGACTTACCAGTTTGTTCCTATGAAGAAAATTGATGGAAAATGTAGGTCAATGTAGTAGAATCCAAGAAAGCTTCTCAAAAACCCTCATGGAGGTGGTGGCCAAGCTTCTTCCTAAAGCTTCTTTCAAAAATAACACAAAATTTTATTTCTTTTTCTTTTAGGTTTTCAAACCCTAATGTCAAGGCCGATTGAAGATAGGTATTTTTCCTTCTTTTTTAAAAATACATTGTCAATTAATAAGGCCGTGAACAAGACTTCATGTCTTATTATTTTTATGCCTTTACCTCTTGTATTTTGGCTTTACAAGTATGCTTTTATGACTTAGATCTCCAAGTCATTTTTTACTTAGTAATCCCTACTACTTAGGGATATCTATATCAACGCATGGAGTAGAGAGTTTTATTTTTGCATTATATTGTAAAATGGTTAAATCTAAATTATGTTTTATAAATCATTTAGCTTAAATCATTATCTTGTGAATGCAAAGAAACATGTGCTATATGACTAAGTCATGAAGAAAGCACAAGGATATGCTTTGAGTTATGATCTTGGAGAAAATATAGAGGAGTTGGAATTTGTTTGCCAACATGAGGAGAAAATTTAGGGATGACTCATCACTTTGTTGAGAGAATATAGACAATCTATTTCCATTTAGAGAATTTTTTAGAGATGTTTATGGTTTGATTAAGTCTTGCATGACTTTTTCATCCATTATGGGATCTTCTTGAGAGAATATAGGTGCTATATTTTTGGATTTTTAAAGCCATCGGATCCAAGAAGCTTCTAGCTGCTTGTTTAGTGCAACTATTTTAAAATTTGCTACTTAGTCATTTTTGAACTCATTTTGTAATCAATTCTTCTTATGCAATTTCTAGAGAAAGAGAATTTTGTAGTCCTTGGATAGTTTGAGCACGTTTTGCAACTCAGTAGTTGAAGCATGTATATCAATGAAGGCCTTGGACATCAATGATATGGAATATTCTATCTTCTCACACTATACTTTATTTTGTGCCTTATTGATTGATTGAATTACTTGTGAAATCTTATTCATTTCCTTGTAATTTTGTCTGAAATCCAACACCTTTTGTAGAGATATATCTTATTGCAGGTTATAATTAGTGTTATAAGTGCAATAATTTTTAGTTGTGAGATTTATATTTACCTCTAAGAGTTTTAGCATTCAAACCTATTTATAAATTACTGATGTAATGGTATATGAAAAGTGAGTTTTGTAATCTAGTTTCAATCATTGTTAGAATTGTGCATATAAGTTGAGTATGTAGCCTCTAGGAAATTTTGGTGTATCACCATAGGAATAGGTTTTTTAAGTTTATGCATATCCTTCTTCCCTTTTCCTCATCAATCATTAGTTTAGGTAATACCAATAGGAAGTCAGCCTTCTCCGGAGGTTGACCACTACCTATAAGTAACACACAACTTTAGAGGTCTTCCCATGTTACACTGGAATTGTTGAACATTAGGTTCAATAGGGTGCAAATTTTAGAGATAACAAAATAATAACAAAAATTGACTGGCATATAAAAATATTTAGTTAAGTAAACATGTTGTTTTGAAAATTATGATAGGAATTCAAGGAGTGACAAGGAATCATAATGACCAGCTAGATTAATTAGTACTACTAACACATTTATAACCTAAAGACACAATCAAGTCACATGCTATGCAAATAAAATATATCAATAATGATTTCAAAGTAATAATGAGAGAACAAGACCTAGGGGTTGGACCTATGTTTTAATGGCTCATATTTGATGCCCTTTCCCACGTACGCACATGTGCACAGGCTTCGTAGTTCAACTTCTAGGACTTCAACACAAATTGGGTTGACCAATAACCATATTATTCATTTAAGTTTAACTCACATATAATTACATAATAGTTTAATAATTACATAGAATAGACGAAGATGATCAATCTATGGAGGTTCCTCTCGTTATATAGTGAATAGATAGAAAAGAGTTATAGAGTAATTTATCATAATATTAACACCTTCTATGTATATCATGATATACTTATCCAATTAATATAATTATGATGTCAACACTAGACAACTCTATGCATGGTGTCTATTATTTATATGATAAGTATAAATATTTAATATATCTCTTAGGTAGCCATCAAGATGTAATCGTTATAAATTTTCTATGTAAAAGTTTACATTCAACCTCTACCTAAAATATATGTTGTAACTATTATCTATGGTTTGAACACAAAATTTATGCTCCCTTAATAAATAATTGCATATAAAATGTATTTATAGGTACTAATAATGACTTCTAATTTTATATCTACCCCTCAAATTTATGTTTCTGATACCTATTCTTTATACACTTGTATAATTAAAATTCATCTCTATTTTTATTAGGTATCTTAAATACCTATATATGGTTAACTTTTTATTATATTGCTAAACTAATTATACCTTATTCAAATTTTACATTATAATGTGTACTTAGATTTAAATTGAATAGTAGAGAGATTCAACACAAACTACTTAGGTCCCAAATAAAAGAAATACAATAATGACAAGGAAATTAATTAGGATGTAGTTCCTCTTTTCCTAATTTCTATCATGTGGACTCCCTAATTACCACTAACCATCCAAATTTTCAACTGATTTATTTTTCTTTAATCCATTGATTCCACATACTAGACTACTAAGATCACTATTCATTAAAGTAAATATGTCTATTAAAAAATATTAAACCTTGATCACTTATGAAATGTTTTCTTCTACGATTACCAAACCATGTGACCAAATATAATACTAGAGTTCCATTATGTCCACCTAAACACCATTTTATTTTACATGAGCAATGATATGGGCATGATATCATACATTTTGTTACTACTAATAATTATGATTTTATCACTACACCACAAGTAAATAATGATAAGAAATTTATTAGATTTTAAAGTTCTCCACATCTAATATTGAAAGAACACCTTTTCAAATTTCTCCTATTGATCCCCTTGATACATCAAAACCTATTGCCAAAATATTAAGTTTCTCATACTACTATTATGGCTACCATTAGATGCTTGAACATACCTATAAAACAAAATATTTTCTTTTAAATTTCTATGCTCCCAAAATTAATATCTTTGTTTTTGCCATATTTCTTGCCCAAAAATTATAGACAAGCTAGATAAGTCCCACATATGTATGGTTAACACTTTCATAACTAAAGAACACATCTACAACTAATCAAATATCTTAATTCAATATTTTGAATAAAATAAATTTTAATATCTAAATATTAAATGATATAATTATGATCTATAGGTGGGGCCTCATAGGATCTACTCTTATTTCTTGAAAATCTAAAAAGCAATCAGTCCCAAATCTATCCTCTGTAGAAGCTGAATATATGGTAGCCTCTAAGGCCACTTGGGAGATCTTATGGATTCGAAGGATTCTTGAGGATTGACAAGAACATCAAGATTCCTCCACACCAATTTTTGTTGATAATTAATCCTAGTCTAACATATGACTACCATGTTTACAATGTATTAAACATAATAAATCATTATGAAATTATAATTCCTATATTTTCACAATAAATATAATAATAGACAATGATTGGAATGTAAACCATTAATAAATATAAAATGAAATAGAAAGTGTAGTTTAGATTCTATTATACATTTTGTAGAAAAAAATTCATATTTTATTAGGTAGAATACATAGAGTAAGCTCTAGTGTATGTCTACACATGTCTAGTTTTGTTGTTTTGAGGCTACCCTATTTCAAATTTAATAAGACCTTGTGAGTCTATTGCATAGTGGATTCTTGAGGCTTTTGGTTTCTACATGTTTAGTATGCTAACATCCCATAAAAAATGCAAAAATGTTGACATTTCATTTCCATCTTATGGTCCATTAGTTATAAATAATATGAGAGATCTTAACATGGTCATATTGCATGATTTTATGCTTATGGTTGTTGCCTTTCCTTCCCTTTAACTTAGTAAATTTTAAAAATTCAAGATCTCAAAATTAGCTTTACATCTTCTTCAGCACCCATATGGGTATCCTTAATTCAAATTTGGAGAAAATTGAGCTTAAATACTTGCTAAGTTAAGATTTTTTCCTATTTTCTCCCTCCACCCAAACAAAGAGTAGTTTGGCTAGGTTTCCTTAGAAAGTTTAGTTCACTTGGTTTTCCCCACAAGCTAAAGAAAAATAGGAAAATTTCCAAGTCAATATTTTGCAATATTTTGATGTCCAAGTGAACTTCTCTTTGTGATGTGCAATTGACTTAATTTTTCTTACAAGCCCCCTGCTAATGTCATCTTCCCCTTCTAGATTTTCCCTACCCATTTGAAATTGACCTAGTTAAGGCTTGGTAAAACTAATTTAGATATCCTCTTCCACAAGACTAGTTCTAACATGATTTTCCACAAGGACCTAATGATGCCCAAATTTGGCCAAGTATAGATTTTATGGATAGATAGAGGTGTTTTTTTCCACATGGTTCTAATGGATCCTAATTTTTCACCATTTAAAAATCAACCAATTTAATTGGCTTCACTGTAGGTTCACTTTCACTCCATTTTATCACCTCTCATCTCATGATGAAATCATCAGGTGTTGATATCACCATTGGAACATAATGGGTCTGAGGGACCTTGTAGATAAATTGTAAGTGTTGAGATATATCTTGACGGGTGTTGTTTTTCCTCCACATCTAGGTGAAGGGCACTTGGTTCTATTAAGAGTGGGAATGAGGACCCAATATGAACTAAAGGGAAATAAAAGGATGCTATAGATTTTTAAGAGGAGGTGAATTTCATAAAACCTTGAAGAACAATGGGATATATCCATACCTTGACCAAATTCCCACCTTCTAGAAAAACTGATAAAAAAATGTGTGTCTAGATGAGGTTTGGAATTCTACAAAGGGTTTATTTCAAAGACAATTCCCAAAAGATGCCATTAATACTACAAAAACTATCCTAGCTATCAATCTTGATTTGTGGATTCTCTAGAAGGACTTTAAATGTATCTTGCACAAATTATAGGAATTTAATGATTTTTTTTATCTTTTATGTGTATGTACAGGATCATCATGGAAAAAACAGACCCTTAAGTGGCGAAAAATTCAGAAAAATCAAAGTTAGGCAACTTTACGTAAAAATTTGAATGATTTATCTATATTTTTTCAAAAATATGTAACAATAGAATCTATAGAAAATTGAATTTATTTTCTAAACTACTAGGTTTATTTAAAAAATAATAATCCATTTGGTGAAAATTTGACATTTCAATGCAGTAGTACTTAAATTTCAAGGAGAAAATAAGTAGGTGTCTGTCTAACCACCCAAACCACATTAAAATGATAAAAAAAAATTATAAGATTTTAGATATAAGTAGAGTACTCATGTACCAATGTGATGCATATTTTTTTTGTAATATTTTTCCAAGTAAATAATTAATTATGAATTTTTTATTACGACTTTTAAAAAATATAAAAACTTGTATGTCTAACCACCTTAACTTGGTCGAAACTTCATGAAATTCATTTTTAATTTTTTTAATCCTATAGTATGTGAAGCTTAGAATGTGATGCATGTTTTCAATTCAAAAAATATGATACCATTTGAAACCTATAGATGTTTTTCAATCAGACTATCAATTAGGACTTTAGTCATAATTCAAATAGAAAATGAATAATAATTATTTATTAAACTCAAATTAAAGAATAATTTATATTGGTAGAAAGATGAGAATCTCCTTTAAAAACCCTTTTCATTTCATCAATTTTGGGTAAAAAAAAAGTCATTATCCACATACCCTACACATACCCATCATATCACCACTTTTTGGTCCATCATGATTGTGCACATACCCTTACCTCTCTTCACTTTTGATTTGTTGTGAAAAAATATTTAACTTTAGATATGAATGAATGTTTTTTTTATTGCATGTTATGTGTTGTGCTAAATTCATTACAAGGGATAATTATAAATTATTTTTCTCCCTCTTAGTATTTTTTAAACCCTAACCTTCATACAACTTCTAGAAACTAGTAGAATATAAGATTGTGTAAGTAACTTTCTTGTTTTCATCAGTTCACTATGCTATAGTAAGAAGGAAGAAACACATTATGATCTTGGTGCATCACCATCCCTTTCATTTTTTGTACTCTTTCTCTCTCTTTCCTTGTGCAATTGATAAAATAGGACTAGTTTAGGGTTGTTCAATTTTGAGTTGGATCAACACTCTTACATCTAGATTAGGGAGGAAGTTGGCATTCTCTAGAGGTTTGATCTTCATTATGGATCCACCTAGGGTTACAATTTTTATATTATCTTAGTAGCACCATTAGTGGAATACTCATCCTCTTCATTCAAATTATCTACCGATGTCTCTTTGTCCTATTCTATTTCTCTCTTTTATACTTCTTCCATCCTTTTGTAGTATCTTTCTTATCTAATTTTAGTTTGTTTCAACCATTTTTCTTCTACATTAATTTCTATTCCCAACTTAATTCATTCAATAAGCTCAAATTTCCTTTTTTTCATCTCATTTTATCGTGAGTTTTTTTTATTTGGATTTCCATTAATCCTTATATATCCCATGATTAGTTTAAATTTTGAACAATTCATCTTTTTTATGGATATTTTTAGATCCCTTCCCTATTCCCATTTGTCATATCTTAATTTCCTAGCCCCCTCTCACAAGGGTAGTACCAAATAGTTGTGTCTACAAAAAAAAATCCTTGCTATTTCTATCATCTTTTCTATTGCCTCCACTTCTTTTCCTTACCCTGTATTTTCTTCACTACTCACTCTAGGGTCTCGAAAATAGAACCAATGTTAGAAAGAGGAAATGAGGAATTACAATATGGAGATCTACACCCTAATATCCCTTATATAGTCAATTTATACCCCACATAATGCAATGAGATAAAAGACTATTTATGGTAGGTAAACTATATCCGATTGCATTCTATATACAACTTAAATAAGAACATCAGTCATCAAAAACATATATACTGATCAAATACTTATAACTCCATATGTATATAATCATATGAAAAATAAAATGGCAAGTCTTAGTATCTTCTCTACATTATCTCCTATCCTATCTTGACATTCTTATCTACCACTTTCCTATCTCATATCTCCTTGACCATATCTTTCATATCTCCTATATCTATTACATAAATTTATCTCTGATTATTCTACTAGAGAGATGTGACCTTTATAGGGAATCTTTTAATCTACCTTCCTTGTTGGCCTTAGGCTTTGTAAGTCCTATGTAGTAGCTTGTACTCTCTACTTTGAAACTTACCAACAAATGTGATAGGAGTAAAGTGGGTCTACAAGACCAAGTTTAATGGAGAAGGAAATGTGTAAAAATATAAGAAATTCTAGTAGAAAAGGTTTTTTTACAAACTACAATTAAACGTTTTATCTAGTATCTCGACTAGACATAATAAAAATAATATTGGAAATAAAAACTCAAAAGAAGTCACCAATATACTAAATAGATGTAGAACCTATATTTTTTGATGGTTTCCTTGAAGAACTATATATTTAGGATAGTCAAAAAGATATGAGATCTTAGACCACAAAGACAAGGTCTTCAAACTCAATAAATCCATCTATGAACTAAAGCAAGCTCCTAGAGCATGGTGCAAAAAAGAGAGCCTTGGATCTTACATAATGGATTTAGTGGGAACAACAATGAGATTAAAATCTATAAAAAGATGAATGGCTAAGGTCAAATTATAATTGTATTTTTTAATGTTGAATAATCATTACTAATAAGTTATATATCAAATAATTTTCTTAAAGGAGTCACAAAGAAGGAATTGGAGATGACCAATTTGGGACTCATGAAGTATTTTCTTGGCATTGAGGTGAATCAATCTAAAAATGAGTTTTTCATTTCTCAAGCCAAAAATGTGAAGGATATTTTGAAAAGATTAAATATGGAAAATTGTAATCTTACATCAACACCAACAATAATATGTTTGAATGTAAGAAAGGTTGAAAAGGGATCAAATGTTGATCCATCATCATATAAAATATTTATTGGTAGTTTAAATGTACCTAACAACCATAATGCCAAACATTATCTTTCATGTAAGACTTATTTCAAGGTTCATGAAGCGTCCAAAAGACTCTCATTGACAAGAATGAAAAATAATTTTTAGATATGTGAGTATATGAGTTTAAAATCATAGGATACTATTGCAAGTATGAATAGTTGGTTTTATCATTAATGTCAACAAGTTTATGTTGTCATTGATGTGTAATAAATTTGTTGCAAGAGTGTGAATAATTGATACTTTGATTAGTTACATTATGTTGTCATTAGTGATAAATGTGATGAGGATGTGTCTTTGGTGCTTGGTTTCCAAGTGCTTTTGAGAAAATTTGATAAAAAGAGGAAATTGCGTGTTGTTGTGGTGTTCTAGGTGACAAAGTTTTGTTATGGATTTTCTCTGCATTTATCCTAGGTTGAAGATCTACCTATGAAATTCAGATATGTTGGCCATAGTTGTTTAGAGGTGTTATATTTGAGAGTTGGTATGTTGTATCATTGTACAGGATAAGTTGTGTTCACTAGTGTGTGACTATGTATTATAGAGGTGTTTGGGAGAAATTTTTTTGCTCCATGTTTCTTCATAGTCATGTTTTAGGTCTTACAATTTCGAAGGAGTGTTTATGGTGTTGACAATTTACCTCAATCAAGAGGGTTTGAGGCTTTGTGATTCAAATGATGGTTCTTTGAGTTACAATGTATGGCAGAGTAGTTTGGATGTATTAGGTCTGTACATTCTTTAGGTGAAAGTTGTTGTGAAGGAGTTTATTGGATTTTAGGGTGAACTTTTGGAATATTCTAGATCATGTTTGAGCATGGTATGAGGTTCTCAAGTTATCCTTGAGTTTAAGGAAGCATGTACTTAAAATTTTAATGTTGTTTGGATGAGTATCGACTAACCTAGTTTTTACACTACATGCGATGGATATTTATTGTTTGTGGTAACATGTGTTTACATGGTGTTGTTGATTTGGATCCCAATTAAGGATTGATGTGGTCTTCTTTCACTTATATTTTGAATGATTCATGGAAGTTTTTTGGCACCAACCTTGGAAATGGTTTAATGGTTGAAGATGGTATAAGTATGAGTTGAGTTGTTAAGAGATATCAAGATAGATGTGAGAGATGCAAATGATGTGAAGTGTAGTGTGTTAGAGTGTGAAATTGAGTAATGCAGTGTGATATTTCATGTGTTAATTTACTAGATGTAGTAAGCAAAAGGTGGCTACAATTCTTCATTCAGACTATGAAGGTGTTGATTTCATTGTGGTGGATTATTTGTTGCATTGAGATACTTTCCTCTATGTAACATTCCTTCTCTATCTTCTTTTCTATTCTAGTAGTGAGCCTTTCTTACTTGGCTAGTGATCCCTACCAATAGTGAGTCCTATTGTATTCACTGTTGATACTACTTATATTGTGAGCTAATCCTCACCATGGGTTTTCCCTTCTTGGGTTTTCCACATAAATATGGTATTATCTTGTGTATGGTGTTAAGTTCTTTTAGTTTATGTTATTTTATTTTCATGCTAATTCATCATAATAGATTTAAGGGTTTGACGAATGAATGTGGATCTAAATGTTAATGAGTGTTTTGAAGTTTTAAGGTACAAATGATTCACCCTCCTCTTGGTTTTCTTGTGCATTAAAAAATTAGTATCAAAGAAAGGTTCCTTGGAAGAAAGCTTAATCGCTTAAGGTAGATATGGGATGGTCCACAAGAAGGAGATCCCTATATTTGATGGAACAAACTATGCATTATGGAAAACAAGGATGAAAGGATTTTTATAGAATCTGGCATATGATGTCTAGAAATTAGTTAAGGATGGATATACTAAATATTCCTACAAAAGGTATGAGCATTGAAGTTGAACTCAAGGCCTATGAAATCAATAGTAAAGAAAAGTATGCTCTTTTGAGTAGTCTTACAAATTCTAAATTAGTGAAAGTTATGGATTTGAAAATTGGTAAAGAAATTTGGGAAAATTGGAAAGCATTTATGAAAAGATAATACGGTTAAACAAGCTAAGATGCAAAATTTAAAGACCACATTTGAGAACCTGTGGATGTTTGGAGATGAAAATATTACAAGCTATATGTAGAGGGTAGATGAAGTCATCAAATCCATCAAGGGTCTTGGAGGAAAAGTTAAAGAACCAAAAGTGGTAAAGAAAATTCTTAGAACCCTTCCCAAAGCTTAGAGTCATAAAGTTGTTTATATTTAGGAATCTTGAAATCTAGATTAGTATTTTAGAGATCAGTTTTATGGATCTTTAACTACATTTGAAATGAGAGAATTTGGTACTAACAATGGTGCAAAAGTTGAGACTACTTTTAAGGTTGCAAAAATAGAGAAGACTGAAGAACCAGATCAAGAAGATCTTGATGATGTGGAAGCTAAATTTTTTAGAAGAATGAGAAGAGGTACTAGTAAGTACAGAGGTAAGTTACCTTTCAAATGTTTCAGTTGTGGAAAGATAGGTCACTATGTTTCAAGATGTCCAAATAGAATTGTGAATGAAAAAAAAACAAGGAGAACAAAGCTAAGATGATTAAGAAAAGCTATTATGTTAGAGAAGATGCAAGTATTTCTAATGATGAATCTAATTATGGAGATGATGATGATGAATGCTTGTTCATGGCTTCTAAAGATGAATCTATTTTTGCTAACTCTAAAGGATGTGTGAAGGAATTCCCTTCAGAAAGAAAGGATAAGACTGAAGGTACTGTGGTATCTACTTTTCATGCTAGATAGGATAAGAACTATTGGATAATTGATAGTGGTTGCTCTAATCATATGAATGGAGACAAGAGTAAGTTTGTTAAACTTGAAAAGTATGATGGATGACTTATTAGATTTGGTGATGATTTGGGTGCTAAGATATGTGGAATAGGTTCAATTAGTTTTGATGGAAAGTATAATATTGAAGATGTTTACTATGTTAAAGGCTTAAGGCATAACCTCTTGAATTTTGGACAAATGTGTAGCAAAGGATATAATATTTTGTTTTAGGATGATGGATGTGAGATCAAAAAAATGTTATGTAATTGTGATTGCTACTGGAAGAAGGAAAAATGGAAATTTTTGTTAGGTTAAAGGTGTTGATGGTCACTATTTTATGACTTGGATCAATGAAATTTGGCTATGACATATGAGAATGTGTCACATTAATTTTTATAATTTGGTAAGAATCAGTTCAGTTTAGGTAGTGAGAGATCTTACAAAGATTACAAAGCCTATCAATGTTGTCTACAAGGCATGTTAGATTGGAAAACAAACAAGAAGAAGTTTCAAAAGAAAAAAATAATTTTCTATCAAATTAATGGAATTGGTGCATACAAATATTTTTGGTCCTACAAGAACAAGAAGTTTTCAAGGTGATAGGTATTTCATGCTTTTTATTGATGATTATTAGAGAATGACATGGGTTACTTTTCTTGAAGAAAAATCTGAGGCCCTTGATAAGTTAAAAGCATTTAAAATTATGGTTGAGAATGAAGTGGATATGAAGATTAAGTTTTTGATTTTTGATAGAGGTAGAGAGTTCACCTCCAATGAATTAAATTTTTTTGTGATAATCATGGCATAAAGAGGCACTTTTCTACCCCTAGGACTCCTCAAAAAAATGGAGTGGTTGAAAGAAAAAACAAGACTATTCAAGAAGCTGCAAGGACTATGATGAAAGAAGTTAACTTACCAAAAGTCTAATGGAGAGGTGAAATTCATACTATTGTTTATATACTTAACAAAGTTCAAGAAAAATATAACAACACAAAGACTCCCTATGAGTTGTGGCATGGAAGGATACATACTATCACATAATTTGGAGTGTTTGGAAGAAAATGTTATATTAGAAGAGATGAAGAAAACTTGGGAATGTTTGATGCAAGGTCTAATGAAGTAATCTTCCTTGTATTTTCTACTAATATCAAAGCCCACCCCAATGCTACAAAAAAATATTAAGAAAGATTGTTGAGAGTGCAAGTATCGAGGTGGGTGAAGATTTTTAGAACTCATTAGTGATATATGGATATGAATTAGGTGAACCTGATTGTAGAGAAAAAAGGCTAAGGAAATGGAAGTACATTTTGAAGAAGAGGAAGAATAAGCTAAAAATACACCTAGAACTCCTAAGTATGTGAAGAGGAATCATTTTGAAGAAAAAATCATTGGAAAAAAAGAAAAGGTTTATTAACAATAAGGAAAGTTGTTGAAGAAGAGGTAAATTTGTCTTTACTTTTTGAAGTTGAACCTAAAATAGTGATTGAGGCATGCAAAGATGAACATGGGATGAAGGACATGGAAGAAGAACTATTGCAGATTGAGAAGAATAAGACTTGGTAACTTTTCCTAAGACTAGCAAACAAAAACATTATTGGATATCAATGGGTGTTCAAAAAAAACTGAATGAGAATAGATAAGTGGTAAGGAAAAAGAAAGACTTGTGTGTAAAGACTATTCAAAAATTTATGGAATATATTTTGAAGAGATATTTGCCTCGGTGGTAAGGATGGAAGCTATTGGGATATTTTTGGATTTTGCAGCACACAAGGATTTCAAATTTTATCAAATGGATGTGAAGTATTCTTTCTTGAATGGAGGATTGGAAGAAGTATACATGGAAAAATTGAAAGGATTTTAGTTATTAGATAAACCTAATATGGTTTTTAGATTGAAGAAGACATTATATGGATTGAAGCAAGCTCCTAGAGCATGGTATGTAAGGTTGGATAAATATTTGATACAACAAGGATTGAATAAACATACCGTAGATAGTAATATTTTGCTAGGATTTGGTTGTGAAACCACCCAAGATCAAAGTGACTGAAGGAAAGCAAGATAAGAACTCAAAGATGAACAAAACTCAACACTCTCCTAGCATTGAACTAGACTCACAATTTGAGCTAGTGTTCTCATTAGCATAGGGAGAGGTGAGGGCTTATTTATATAGAAAAATATAGGCATATAAAACCAAGAGGAATAATAACTCCCCTTAACCCATAATAGGTGGGAGGTTTTACCTACTTGGTAAATGCCAAATACATGGTTATGCCAACTCAGATAAAGATAGAAAATGGTTATGGGGAGGTGGCAAATAAATCCAAAAGAGGTGTGACATTCAACTACCCAAAGGTGGGTGTGAATGACACATGTGATTGTAGGATTATGCCACATGTCCTCCTCCTAACCATTATCATATAACCTAAGCAAGCTTAATAATGTGTGTAGGAAAAATAAATATTCCCTAACATAAGCAAAATAAAAAACCTACACCAACACATTTCCTTCAAAGTTGAAAAATATCAAATCTTGATTATGGTTGTGTATGTTGATGACATAATCTTTGGAGGCAATAAAGCTATGTGTAAGAAATTTGTAGAAGAGACAGAGAAAGATTTTGAGATGTCTAACTTTGGGGAGTAATTTCTTCCTTGGGATACAAATCAATAAAAAAAAACAAAGGTACACTAACTCATTTGACTGCAAAATCCGACGAAACTGTCTAGTGAAATATGTATAATTTGATGTAGTATTAGGTGCTTGTAAAATTTGATGTGTAATTTTACATTTTTTGAAATTTTATCACCAACGTTCATCGAAATTTTGATGAAATTGGGGTTCGTCAAAATGTCAGCTATCATTTTCGTCGAATTTTTGACAAACATGAAAAATAGAAAAAAATTAAATTCAGCCGGCTATAAAGAAAAGTGAGTTCATGCCTAATTTATTATGCATGTTGTTTTGCCTCTACTCTGAGATAGTTTGTGGAGAACTAAGGATGATTTTCTTGGGAAAAATCAAAAAAATTCAAGAAGATATCATCAGGTTGAGGGTAGTCATTGTCTTTTGCAAAATTCACTTGTGAAGTCAGATTTGTAGTTCCAAGTTTGAAATCATATTTTAAAGCAACATCTCATCAGATTTCATTTTTAGAGGTTTAGGTTTTGAGAATTTCATGTCCAAATTTTGTTGTGTGGAATCACCATAAGATCACAACCAAGGAACAGATTCTTGTGACTGTAATTATGTGATCCATAACTCTATTGGTCATGTGGCACAGTTGTGCTATAACAAATACATGATGCATTCATGTGTGACCCAAGTTTAATGTGGCTATGTTGTGATAAAAATGGAGGCACTCATATAATGTAGTTAATTCAGGTTGTATAATGTAGGTGTCAATCATCATTGGGTGCATTCAGGTTGTCTCAAGTTTAACAGGTTAGGATGTAATTATAGCATGATCAAAGAGTGATTACCTCTTTTTGCAATAAAGAGCCTATAACTCTAGTTGATATATATAGTGGTTGTGTTATATCAATTATGTAGTGCATTCAAGCACAACCCATTATTCTACAGAGTGATCAAGATTTTCTAAACCTTATGAAAGTTACTTGACATATATTTGCATAATCTCAAATTCCTTCAAAGGCTTTTGAAGTATCAATGTATCCTATATAGGGTTTATAATGATTTATTTTAATTAAAAAAATAAATAAATGATGTATTTCCTTGTAATTAGATAATGTGGAGATCTCCTAAATTTTCCCCAACACACTATCCTCTTTGGCACTGTATTCATTACTCTAGCTACTAGGGTTTTGCATGTGACATCTTTAATATCTTCATGACCATGGCTTTTAAATAGATCTCATTATTTGATTTAATCCTTTTCATGGTAACCCTTGAGTTCCATAATCCACCTTCACTCTCTTCTAATAATGGTGTCTTAAGCTAGACTACATAGTATGCATATAAAGCAAGTCCTTCATACCTGCCATTGTTCCAAACCACCACTCATTGTCTTGCTTAAAATGTTGCCTCCATAAGCACAATAGCATCTTTTAAAATCATGGTTGCCAGGGATTGACCATTAAGGTCACCACTTTCATCATGAAGATATAATGAGATTTTTGTCTTCAAACTCAAGGCATTATGCAAGATAACATTGTGAATTGTTTGTTGTGTACGATTTGATTTTATTGCACATTTACTGCTTTGCTAAATTCCTTTAAGACTAGGTATTGCACCCTCAGCTGCAATATCAAACAACTCACTCACTATCACTTGAAGATTCCTTTCATGAGCATCCTTCTATAAAATCAAACTATGCCCTATAGACTGCCTACTTACTACAAGGGACTCATTGTTTCATGGTATTGTAGTTCTTAAGATCCTTCAACCTTATTGACACTACTTCACAGTCCACAAGGTATTATTCACTATTCTCCAATCTTTGATGAGTCTCAAAACAGTGCTCAAGCATGCAATCCACTACCTCCATTATACATTAATGGCTAAGAAGGAACATTGAACCTATGATTACCACTGTTACTTCATTTGGACAGTCATTCCCTAATTGCATTTTCCTTGTCTAACACTACCGAAAGCATTTGAAAAAACCTTAAGTTCAGTAAGGGGGTAAGGAAACTCACTGTTAAAATCTCCACTTTACTATGCAAGGTTTGAGCTTTATTGTCTTGTCACTGCTTACCCTCTTTTTGACTGTCACATCTCAAGTGACTATCATTCTTCTTACCGTAGATTGCATTTACAAATGTCACTAAGCTACATAGTGTGCTTGTTATTGGCTACAATCTTTAGATTGCAATATTTTTTTATTACCTACAATGTCTCAATCTTTCTGGTATTGCAACCTCGCTAATCCACTATAGTTATTGTTTATGTTTCTATAGAGGCCTAGGGTTTGTACCCTAATCATGCTCTTACTAATGCTTCTGTTGTATTTTATTAGGGATATCTCAATGTTGAGGGCCCTAGGGGTAAGCTCATCATAAGAAGCGACACATTACATCTTTAACTAAAAGGATAAATCCGTATTGACATTAGCAATGATAATTCTGACTTGTTGCTCCTTAGGAATGGGTCACTTACTCTTACTAGCTCGCTACCTCCATCCTTGTAGGAAGTTTGTGATCAAGCTCAATATTAAAATTTTAGGAGTCTTAACGGTTGAAAATCATAGTAAAATTAAAATTTAATAAGTTTTGGAAATAGCTAGATTGAAAAGAAAGGGTGATGGGAAATGTTATTGTCCTTGCAATAATTACAAGGGCTTAAAGATGAGACAACTTTTAATCACAACAGCTGAGAAACATTGTAGGCAACATGATCACGTTGAAGGGGACATGATTATCGTCAATTGGTAAGTTGTTCATTACATGTGTTTATATTGATTGAATTTGTACATGTTTATATCATTTTAACATTTAATATATATATGTATAATCACTTGATCATGATCATGGTTTATTTGTGTCTATCATTATTATAAAGGTGGGGCACCCTAGGGTAGATGATATGGATTATCACGGCCCAGAGAATGTGGTTTTGCAAGCAGACGAACATGGAGCTGTGCATATCGAAGATGAAGTTAATGATCCTATAGAAGAAGATGATCATGCACCAGAAAACATAGTTGAAGATGATGGTATGAATACATTGATCCATGACACATTTAGTGGTAGAGCTGATCCTGATGATCAAGATGACTTTGATGATGTTCATGATTTACCTGTACTTGAGAAGGCATACGAGCCCCTTTATGAAGGCTCCCAAACAACTCTTCTCTTTGCTATATTGTTGCTATTGAACTTGAAGATTATGAATGGTTTATCAAACATAGCAATCTCATGGATGTTAAGGTATGTTATATATGTCATCTTTTTTCATCTGTTTTAATTGTTGTTAGTTCATCACTAGTAAATAAAGGATGAAATATGTACCATTAATATTCTTTATATGAACAAATTATTTTTTGTTGTAGATTGATTGGTGAATTTTTGTTACCACCATCAAATATTTTACCTCGCTCATACTGAGATTTATGTGCCATTATGAAAGATATTGAAATAGAGTATCAAACAATAGATGCATGTCCCAATGATCATTTTATATATCATAAACAACAGGAATTTGCAACAGAATGATTAGAATGTCATATTAGTAGATATCAAATAGATCAACTAACAAAAAAGGTGCCTTGCAAGGTTCTTCGTTATATTCCAATTATTTCACATATGCAACGATTATTTAGGTGTGAAAGCTTAGCGCAATTTATGGATTACCATGCATAGAATAGAAGTGGAGATGACATTCTTTGAATTCTTGCAGATTGTTTTTCATTTAGGGACATGGAGGAAAAATGGCCACACTTTAAAGAAGAACCTCGTAATCTTAGGATTTCATTGGGAGCTGACGGTGTCAATCCATTTGGAGAGCTAAGATCTATTTACTTAGTGTGGCTTTTTTTTGTTATCAACAATAACATTCCTCCATGGATGTTAATAAAGAGGGAGCATATAATGTTGTCAATGATTGTTCCAGGTATTTTTTTTACATGAATTTTCTTTAATGTAGTAGCATCTCATTTGTCTTAGTTTTTGCATAATGACATATTTTTTTCATTCAATAGTCATGTACATTAATTTATATATATTACAATAAAATGGTTATAATAATTATGTAAAGTTTATGTTCATTCAACTAGGTAAGTACCAAGTTAAAGATATGAATGTATATATCAAGCCTTTTATCGACAAGTTACTAAAGTTATGGAATGGCATCACTATGTATGACATCTCTAGACCAAAATGACAAAGATAATTTCAATTCCATGCAATGCTTGTATGGACAATTCATGATGCCCTAGGGCTAACACATTTTTGTGGTATGTTACAACATTTGATTTCACTTTAACAATATTTAATTTGATGAAGTAGATATCATGTATGTTTTTAAAATAATCTATTCATTATATATAATTAAAAAAATTGACATATTTAATCCAATTATATATGATCTTGTAGGTCTTCAAACAAAGGGAAAATTTGCATATCCAATTTTTGGTCCAAAGATGAAATCTTGTCATTCAACAAGTTTAGGAAAGCAGGTGTTTGATGAGTATAGGAACTTCCTCCATAGAAATTATAAGTATCGAACTACTGAAAAACATATTTTTAATGGGAAAGATGAGACTACATCAAAACCACGAAGAATGACACCTTGCCTATGGAAGTTGGAATATAATAGAATTAATCGTCAAGGTTATACATTGGATCAAATTGTTCTATCATATATGATATGTTTTGAATTTATATTTTTATATTGTGTTTACTCATGTTGTAATTGAAAATGATTGTCGTTGTTAATTTGTTTAACTTATATGCTTCATGAAGGTCATCAAGGTATTAATGGTCAACTTCCACAGGGACTAAAAAGTTATCCTAGATAGTTTAGTAGGTTGTCCTACTATGAGTAGCTACAAATTATACATTTTTTTGATACAATGCATATCAGAAAGAATATAACATAAACGTTATGGAAAATATTGGATGGAATGCACGACAAAGAAAAAATTGTCAAAATTTGTAGTGACATTCAAGAATCCAATTAGGCAATGAGAAATGTCATTCAATTAAATAGCGATGGAGACCAAATTAATATAAGTGCACTTCCTTGGTTATTAACAGAGCAGCAAAGCAATTCTATAAAAGAATTCATACAAAAAAATTGATTTCCCACAGGATTTGCTACGAACATAAACAATATAATAACAAAGAAAGGTGAATTTGGGTCAAGGATGAAAACACATGATTGGAATACCTTCATTAAGGTAATTATTCTGATCATATATTATATACACTTGTATAATGCATGTACTTTACAGTGTATTGTGTTTACTACTTTTGAAAAAATAATGAAAAGATCATTTTATAATTGTTGTAGTACATTCTACCTCTATCTCTCCTAGACAACTTTGACAACAATGTCAAGAAAATTATATATGATCTTGGAAAATACATGAGGTAAGTACGAGATTTGTTCAATTCATTGTATACATCTTATAATTTCCATTTGATTTAATTGTTATGTAATATACTATATATTATTGTTAAATCTCATTAATATATTTGCGCCTTGAATCACTTGTAGATGGTTTCCATCTAAAGAAATCCATAAAGAAGATATAAATTATTGAAAGAGAAAAATTCCTTGTCTAATTTTTGAAATGCAAAAGTGTCTACCTTCAACATTTTTCAATGCACAAGAACACTACCTCATACACCAAGTTGAGGAGATTGAATTGTGTGGACCTGTACACACAAGGTCAATGTGGATGGTTGAGAGACACTTGAAATTTTTGAAGGCTTTGGTTAGACAAAGAGCACATCCTGAGGGTTCTATGGTGGAGGGATATATGGTATACCAGACCATGGTGTACATTAGTGAATATTTTCCTAAGTTTGCAACAAAGATCCATGTAGATCGCATTTGGGATCCCAACTCCATTAACAAATTCAAAGGGGAGTACCTGATGGGGAAAGGTTGATTGAGGAAAGTGAGGTAATTATAAGATGGTCATGGAGATTAATTGGAATACATTTTACATATGGGTTTTATGTATATTGTACTTATTTAATTTTTAATCTTCAATCAACATCAATTATAAATTAAGGTCGTATACTGTGGTATTTAAATAATTATACGCCATTTGTGAATTTCATTTTTTTGAAAAAGTTGGTCAAGAGTGGGATGCACTACATTTGTATGTCACCAAAAATCTTGATTGGATGATAGTATAGATTGAATGATGTCAACAATCTGGTCACGCATTAACATGGGAAGGTGTGGCTTCATTGGTTAAAGAAGCTCATCGTAATGGAGATTCCAATGTTACACAAAGAGAAATTGATTTAGCATATGGTTTAAGAGATAAAAAGGTACGTATAAATATATTAATCACCCATATTATTTAATTATTTTCAAAGATATTGATGTATATATATGTTGAGATTGTTTTCTTTGCATACATTTGGCCAAGAATAAATATGTTTATCAACTGACGATATTGCAATAATTTTTACATGTTTGACACATTGCAGGTGAAACACCACAAGGCTATGTGGTGCAATGGTCATAAATTTCAAATCAAAATGTTGGATGACATGAACAAAACTTGTGATTCTAGTATAATAGCAATCTTTCAGGTGACTAATGTTTCATCTAGAAGTGGCATACATCCAGAAGTCTCAGAAAATTGATACTATGGGATTTTGGATGATATACTTGAGTGTGACTTTAAGTCCTTTAGATTAATTTTGTTCGTCGTCCTATGGTACAAGATACGATTGAATGAAAATGATCCTAAAAGAACTATTATTGAACATGATAATGGATTTACCATGGTTAATACAAGGTTGATTGAGTGAGCTGGAAATGAGCCCTATGTTCTTCCAAGCCAATGTGAGCAGGTATTTTACTCAGAGGTTCTAGGTAAACCGGGTTGGTCATTTGTTGTTAGAAAACATCCAAGAGGAAGGCAAATAAAGTATAATGTGGTGGAAGAAGAAGATACCAAAGAACTAGAAGATGATGGAGATGATGATTAGGATCAATAGTTAGTTGATGATGTCCCTAAAGAAGATGTCGAAGAGGAGGAACTAGATCATGATGATGTAGGAGTTAATGTTCATGAAGATGATATCCGTGTGGATGATGACATTATCGAAACTAATATTGATGACGATGATGATGATATGACCAATTCTTACAATGTCAAATCTGGATCGGATGATACATACAAAGAGTTGGATGAAGAAGAAGATCAATGACATTAAAATGTATAAGTTATGCGATTATATTATCTATTTGATATTAATTTCTTGATAGAATTATATTTGACTTATGTGGTTACATAATTAATTCATGATGTTTTTAATTTTTATACCATTACATAATTAATTTAATGATGTACTTTTTAATGTTTGAAAGGTCAAAAAATTAAAACATTTCAATAGTGATGTTAACAACCTTGAAATTAGTGTGTTTTATGTTTCATGTGATCATAAAAGATTAAAAAGTCAGTTTTAGAGGTGGTTGTTTAGTGGTTGACATGTATATTGGTTCTTTTTACAATATAACCAGGTTTGTCTTCTAATCTACCTATGGAACTTCCAATTCCAATCGAAGGCAGCTTGAAGGACTTGGACCAACTAATGAGGACTTTAAAAGGCTCCTACACTTCGGGCTCTGCAAGACCCGAGAGGTTGATCCCTTATTGTGTTTACAAGCTCTACACCATTATTATAAACAACATTAACAATAGCAAATTATCTCACTTAATAGCTCGAAACAATAATATAATATCAACTAAAATTGGTTGTTCATAGACAATATCAACTATCTAGAGTGTGAGATAACTAAACACAATCCACTGTTTAAGATAGTCAATGATTTTCAATTTGTAGCAAGCTCTAGGCAAAGAAAAACAAATAATGAACTACACTAATAATTACAACTTAGATCAGTGTCATATATCCATTGTAGGAGTCAAATTCATAAGTATCTAGAGGTTTATAACAGATTTAATACATCACATATAAGATCCCTGACAATATTGCATTAAAATTTCACCAGTATGCATTCTAACCTAGGACTACTTATCAAATCTTTATACAACACATATCCGCCTATAATTCAATTCAAACATTTTAATTAATTCCTTGAATTAAAGCTAAAATAGAATCATACACACCACAATAGTGAGATGGATAAAAGAACCCTTAGTTATTTCATTCAAAGTTCAGATATGCATGCACAATGGAGAGACATGAGCTTGAATTTTAATTTCAACTCAAATGCTAGTACTGTTATACAACATGTATGAACTCAAAACATATTACAAAATGACTCAAACTAAATTGCATTTTTCTAAAACCATCAGACTTTACAATTCTCTCTGCAACTTCACTTAGACTCGACAAAAATCTGTTATACAACATGTATGAACTCAAAACATATTACAAAATGACTCAAACTAAATTGCATTTTTCTAAAACCATCAGACTTTACAATTCTCTCTGCAACTTCACTTAGACTCGACAAAAATTATCTAACTTGCTAACTCATACTTCTGGCCTTGAAATCCTTCTTATAGAAAATGAAGGAGCAAACAAACACCAAGCCAGAAAGTACACCTATCCCCAGTCAATTGGAGCACCTGGTGATATTCCAAAATTTGTTACAATAGCCAACACCTTGAGAAATGTTCTTGTTCATCATATCAGCTAAGGAACATTGATGCAAAAAACCACAAGAAAACCACACCAAGAAAGTCGTCAACACAAAACTGGAACCGTTGCAACCGCAATATCTGATCTGCCACCTGTTAGTAGTTCACTCCTTTTACTCCTCCTTAGTCAAATATTTAGTTACCCAATTTTGGTACTTATCATCAGTCGGCTAGTCAAAATTAATTACCTCATCCACCTTGGTATTATAAGGTATGTATTTTACCGCTACCTAATTCACATCCCTTTCAAAAGATTCCAAAAATGAGCTGGTACTAATGATTTTGTCCATACAACTCACCAAAAAATCATAGTATGAGTCATCACAAATTGAATTGATTTGATCATTGATGGTCTCACCTGCTTGATCTTGCCATTGTTGAAATGACATGATTTTACCCTGCTCATCAATTATATCAAGTAACAATGTGCTACCCCAATCATTGAGATTCTTCACCAGCTCACTAATCTTCCTACTCAAGTCATCTGGTAAGGTCTGAAAACCTTGCAATGATTTTATTAACACATGAGTAGGCTTTAATGATTGGGGCCTATTATTTATATCAAACCTTGAGGCCTTATACATGATATCCAGATCACTAGCCCTAGGGATCCAATTTTCAATTATTGGTATCACTAATTCCTGATCCCTATCAATATTCTTTATTGCTGCTAACAACAAATAATATAAAGAATGTATAGATAGAAATTTACTATCAACCTTTTCATTTAAATGCGTCAAAATAGTAGTAACAATTTCCTTTTTCTTTAAGAGAGATCCCTCCTCACTTTTGTTTAATGATGCCTACAATTCATCAATTTTTTGCAAGAGCTACTTCTTTGTAGGATCAACAGAGCACTCTGTTTCTTCTTCAACTTCCTCTAAAGAAAGGGTGAGGACAAGATTCTGACTAGGAGATCCTGGTGTGGAAACAATTGGAGAAGCAGGAGGTATTGAACCTACTGTGGAAGGTAATGTATTGGTTCCTAGAGCACTTGATATCTCCCCAATCTGCTTATACCTAAACCTCTCCACTTCAGTTTGCAACTCAACATTTTTTTTGCTGCATCTTGCTGTACTCCTCAATCAAAAGGTTATATTTTTCCATTAAGCTCTTTCTTTCAGCTTCCTCCCTTTTAGTAGTCTTTTGGGCCGATTTGGCCACATTCATAGTCAAATTAGTGGCCTCAGTGGTTGAGGTCTTTGAAGCTCTCTTTATTATCAATCATCCCTTGAAATTTGGATTAATATGAGAACATATGGTTTTCTCCCTTGTGGGGAAAATGCCCAAATTTCCAGAGTTTCATATTCCTCACTGAAAGCAGAGTTTTGCAATGCTACCTTGACCTCTTCTTCAGAGTCTTGAAAGAGATTCTTAGACTTCATAATAGCATTAAAGGATACTGCATAGATGCAATGTCCCATTCAAGAAGAATTAATACACCAACCTGACTCACCAGTTTTCTTCCTTATTCAAGAGTGATGTTCTTAAATTCTTCCATTAATTTAGCTTTTACCTCCTCATCATTCTTCTGGTCTGACCTGTCAGGCCTTAGTTCTCTTCTCTGCATACATTTATCTTGATACTCTTCAAACTTCATCCTCCATACCAATTGCAAGAATACATAATTTTTTACAAATGTATTGTCATCTAGAAACTCCTTCATGCATCCATTCTTGCATCTTGTACACTTTTACCTTCCACATCTAAATCAAATAAAACTAATTCAGCTAGCCTAGGAGGGGAAGGCATACCAACTTGCATGTCTTGATCAGTAACAATAATCTCATCCATCAGATCCTCCTATGGTTGATCAATTATTTTCCTCTTAGGGCTTGGCTCAGATGGTGGTGATGAGGGATTGTCTTCTGGTGATGATTCTAAATCAATAATTTTGATTGCCCCAGGCACTTTGAATTTTGGACTTGGTTGTGGAGGAACTTTCATAATCTATTTTTCTTTCCTGTCCACTTCATCTTCATCATTGCTACTATCCTTTCTCCTCCTGTAAATGGGCCACCTTTCCGTAGGATGGTATGTTGGCCTTGTTTCAATTCATCTGGAACCTTTCTCTTGTACACCCAAACTCAATTCTAAATTTACATTTTTTTTCCTCAATGTGCCCATAATTTCCTTGAAGTTTCTCATTAGAAAATCAATTTTCTTATGGTGGGGACTGAACTGCAATAGTGGATAATATTTTGGATCCATTTTTTGTACAACATCTAGTAGCTTACCATAAGCTATCCATTTCTCCTTGTTCAACTCCTGTCTATTCAAATCAAATTCATTTCTAATCAAGTCTTTAGGGAAATTGAACTCATGCACAAATTTTCCAACTTTTATTCTTTGTCTAAAAAGAGAAAAGAAACCCTTAGGTTGATGTTGTCGCTTTGGTCCACACCTCAAATGGTAATCATCAAAGAAATTATCAAAATGCGTCCAGCCTCCCTATGAAAATACAAAATCAAACACCACTGTATAATTTGGGAAAATTGTTCCCTTACCTCTTCCAGTGAGGTTGTCCTCATGAATACAACCTATCTGCCACATAAATTCTACAAATCCCACTCTTGGTGGCACATTGTATGGTAGTATATGAGGGGATCCCTAAAAACCATATACTCTCAAGACAGTGTTGACTAGGTATGGGATAATGTCACCCCAGCTATGGTAAACCTTCAATTCTAGCTTCCTCTCCTTTGGCCTAAGGAAATCATGTAATTCCTCAGAGATTCTAGGTATATTCACCATTAATCTAGCCCTTAATCTGGAAGCAAAACAATTATCAAATTGCACATAACTAGTGCTTTCCTTATTACAAGATAAATTTGCAGCCCGTATCTATACTGACAATCCTTCTCCATCAACTGATTGCCTTAATTTCATCCTCTCCGAGAAAAATTCAGCATTCTTAAACAAAAACATATGCATTAGCATAGAATACCAGAAGAATTGAGTGTCGTATCATTTTTTTGCAGCTTTGACAGCCCTTCATGCATCCTTTCAGCCAAGAAAGAAGTGAAGTCATAGGTCATAGAGAAGTTAGGGTGTTGTATTTGCACCCCCATGAACATATAAGCAACGGGAATTACCGTACCATGAATGAAACCAAAAATATGACAGAAAGAGTAGAAAGTGGCTAGGAAATGGTTTGCAAAACAATTTAATTTGAAAGGTTCTTGGTCACTGGGGCTGATATGAAAATTTGAACCTCTTGCCCTAGCCAGATGAGGTGGAAGCAACCTTGCTCTAAAAAGAGATTTCAGGTTTGCATACTCCTGCTTCATTTTGTCAAGGTTGATAAGAACAAAGTATTTGCTTGGTTCACTCAAGTCAAAAATATGTTGGACCTCTTCTCTGTTAATGCTCAATAGAACCTTTCCATCATTGTCCCTAATTATCTGTGTAACAGGGTCATATCTTGCAGCCACTGCCCTAAGCAGGTCTACATTAGGGAATACATTTGGTACCACTAGCTTCCCCATATCATACATCCATCCATTTAAAAAAGGGTGAGAAAAATTCCTCTGTCCATACCACAATTAGAACAATTCCAAGCCAGTGAAGGGAACCCTAGCATCGACAATGTTGGAGAAATTATACACTAACCCTTCCCCCAACATTTTCCCTCGCATTAGGACCAATCCCTTCCTCCTATCATTCATTGACAAGGGAAATTGATTGAGGAAATCATCATACAGGTTTTGTTTCAAATATTCAATGTGGCCAGAATGTTGCTTGGGTGGTGCCATTTCAGAGAAACTAGGGCTTTTTTACAACGTTATAATTTAGATAGCTAGGACTAACCAGAAATAGAAAATTATAGGACAGAACACTACAATTTCTCAAAACTATAATTAAACTATAGCCCTAACACATTCATCAACAAGCTCACAACACATCCAACTAATCCTTTCCCAAATTCAAATGCAAAATGATTAGGAGGAACAAAAAATAAACTCATAGCTTTGTTCGCAGAACTCCCAAATTCTAGTTGTAGAAACTTGCAATTCTACCTTCAGCTCTTAAATTTCCTCCGCAAAATAGTTGAATGCTTTGTGATATAGACCAAGCAAGAAAATTGATTTTATTGTCGATCAAATCATGCCAACAAGCATCTCATCTGCCATTAAAGCTCAATTTCATGCTACACGAATGACTCCAACCATATCTGATGCAAATTTAAATTCGAGCCGTTGATTCTTCAACTTGATCAAATCATTGACAACCACCTTCAAAACAAGCTAACACAATTTCCAACACGGTGATAAGGGCCCCACCTTACCGTTGATCCTAAGCATCAATGATCTCGTTCCTTTAACACAGTCACCAACCATGTCGTTAACCTTCAAGCATCTTTTCCGGTGAGATTATAACATATCCGTTGATTTAGAACATGTGTGTCTCGAGAACACTTTAGTAATTTTCCCCTTAATACATTTAAAGCCGGCTAGTGTTTCCTTTACTCTTTAGGCTTTGTTGGATGAGACATGTGGTGCCCACCCGTGATTTTGCAATCAAACCAAGCACCATTGTGGGATGGTGAGGAATGGCTCAGATCAAATGGTAGTTGGTCAGTGATAGTACAAATTTGATCCCCCGGATAGGACATGTGGCACCCGCCCATGATTTCGTGATCCTTCAATTCCCGATCATGGGATGGTGGGCACTGTTGATATCTGCCGGAAATAGATCAATGACAACACTAAATAAACCCTTGCAAAATAAAAAATTCATTAAAAGGAGAAGTGGGCATTACTAGGTAGACGACAAACAACATAAGTTGTTTTAAAAATAATGAAGCACAGGGTTATCCAAGACTTAGGGAAAAATAAAACCCAGTGGAGGAGATAAAATTAAAACAAAGGGGCTTAACCTAGATGAGCTGATAAGACATAAGTCATTTTAAAATCCTTCAAAAAGACAATAGGGAAAAAGATCCCAATCTAGGCGTAAAGCAAACATAAGGGTTTTACATATAGGCAAAGCTAAAACCCCAACCTTAGGAATTTTCCAACACCATGAAAGACCAGAGACATAAGGCAAGTGTGAATGACAAACAAGGAGCAAAATTTTGAAGCTCCATCAGTGTAAAATCCTTTAAAAGGCATAAAGTGATCATTGTAATGGTTTTTGATGGTTGAAGATTTAAAATTCAAGCTCTTGACATTCAAAAATCTGTGTTTTTGTTCAAAATTTCTATATTTTTCCTGTTATGCAGCACTATACGGTCACATGCAGCCATATTTTGATGTGAAATCAATTCCAGGTCATGAAGATATGTGTTATCTTTGATTTGAATCTAATTTGAGGGCTTAAGGCATTGATTTGAGTTAGAAAGCTTCATTTCTTTGCATACAACCTGGTTACCCTATTTTTGAGGGTTTTGTAGTCCAAACATGATATAAACGGGCTTTTATACTTTTTGTGATTACTGTAGCTTGTGTAAGAGGCCCCATGGATACTGTTGTAATTGTAGGATGCATGAATAGAGTGTAGGATGAGAAATAAAGAAGGTATAGCTGCTGTCCTCAAGATTTTTGTGAAGAAAAGCATGTGAAATGAGAGGTTCAAGCCTAGGTTTCAACAAAACATGTATGGGAGATCTGATTTTATTAATTTTTATCCATGTGTAGACCTAATGGGTTGTTTCTGAACACTGAATGTAAATGATATACATACATACACACACACACATATATATATGTATATATATGTGTGTGTGTGTGTGTATGTATGTATGTATGTATGTATGTATGTATGTATTTTTAAATGTAAATGTAAATGCAATTATTGGATGCTCTCCTAGAACAATAAATGCAACATTTCATTAAAGAAAACTATATCTATGTATATAAATGTGTATTTCTAAATGCAAGTGTAAATGCAAAGAGCATATGGTTTTGTAGTGTTATAGATACAACATATCCATAAATTAATGTAATTGAAATTCTAAAGTCTTGAACACATATAATATGAAATTGATCAAAATATTAAACTACATGAGAAATAAATGAAAATAGTAAATGCATATGTATGTGTATTTGTAAATGTAAGTGTAAAATAAATAAGAATAATGAAAATCATAAAAGAATACACGCCATGGCAGGAAACCGTTGATATTCGAAGGCAATTTTATCAACGATAGCACAAATTCGATCCCTTTTGCAAAATAAAACATTCATTAAAAAGGATGAGGGGACATCACTAGGCCAATGGTAAACAATGACATAAGTTGTTTTTTAAAAGATGAAACACGGGGCCAAGCGAGACTTAGGAAAGAAAACCCTATGGAGGAAATAAAGTATTAAAATCAAAGTTGGGTTTTAATTTTAATCCAGTGACGTAAGCCTAAGCCATTAACCCCAGTGGTCATGTCACCAAAGGCTTAGCCAAAGCCTTTCATTAAATACTAACCGTGCAATGTGTAGGTTTTTCAGATTCAAAGATATGGGAGAAGATCTCGATTGTACCCCACCAACTCGCAGACCTAAGGTGTTGCCATGTTATTTGGCATGAGGTTAGCAAAAGGCAGATGTGTGTCCTATATGGAATATGGGGCCTAGTCTCCACTATTGAACTCATAACCCATGGTTTTAGATCAAAAACCAAGATCAAAAGCTAATGTAAATCCCTATTGTTCCTTGCTAGCTTGCAGGAGGAAGATGAAGGCTGGTTAAAAGCTATGAGGTCAATGAGATTGCGATGCATAGCTCTAGCTGTTTAGTTTGCAAAGTGCATAGGACCTACTGACATGGTAGTTGGTTTCTGAGATGGATTAATGTTATTGGTCATGAGGAAGGTGAATGATGCTTCATTGGATGTCAAACTGAGCTAGCCCGAGATAAACCATTTGATCTGCCAACTCTTCAGGAGATTAGCAGGTAGTATTCAAAGTTGGAAATTGGCACATGGTGGTCATTTTATCGTACAACTGGTGAATCATTAATGAATTATTCCTTGCTTGTGTAGTCACATCTATCGCAATCTGTGTGAAGATGTTGTTGGCAATCATGAAGGGTGATTTGCGAATTCTCATGTAGCTCAAGTTAAATGGTGACAGTACATACATCACCAAATCGCCATGTTTGCACATGCATTTTCACTAAGCATTGATGAAGGTTTCCATTACCTCGAACAATAAATACAACATGAATTAACTACTAATAGTGTCATTCTTGTAGTAGTTAGAGCACTTTGTGGGCTGAGTCTAATCAAGTTTGAGTGCTTGTCTGATAAGAGAAAATGAGTAATTCAGTAAGGAGGTTTGTTCGTTTGAGCTCACAAAAGCTTGGTCCTACTATTTAGGAAGGTGCTTTGGTTGACAAGCCTAGGCCTGTTCCCACTAGATGCAGTAGAATGTTGCAATTCAAGGACATTGTTGCTCAACTAGTAGATGACAAAGGAAAGCAGTCGGTGTGCTCTATTACTAGTGTCGATAGGAAAATAAGGTATGGGCATGGCTACTCTAGATGCCAACACTCGAACTTTGACCTTACGAGCAACACTTCTAATGATGTAACCGAAAGTGACTCCAACTATTGTTGGTATTTACCTCACTTCAATCACAGTCTACCCTCTGATGAGGAAGTGATATCTATGGTGCCATTGGCTATTAAAACCCCAAGCAGACAGAATAGAACTGTATTGGGAAATGACAAGAAAGAAGAGGAGGCTAAGGTTTCCTATCCTCCATAAACAACTAGAAGTGGGCATGTATACCGAGGTCTAAGTGTTGGTAAGGGTAGGATGGTGGGTAAGTAAGAAGTTGTTGTGTGGGATGTAAAATTTTTTGTTGATGATGTTGTTGTTGCTGGCGGTGTTGGTTCTGTGTGTGTGGCACATTTTGATGTCAATTATGTGCCTTCGTGGCAATTTGGTTGCCTGGTTTTTTTGTGTGGATAGTGACAAAGAGTATTTTGATGAAAATTTGTGTTCCCTTTTCTAATGGTAGTTACAGCTTTAGATTTCCCCAATTCATGCACTATGTTTTGCAGATTCAATGTGTGGGAAGTTTTGAAATGAAAGTCAAATGCAATGGAGATTTTGTTCAAATGAAAATTTGTGGTGAAATTAAATTTAAGCCCGAAGCTTGTTTCTCCCTTGTCATATAAAAGGGAATTCAAGGCTCATTTGTAGGGAGAGAACTAATGAAAGCTCTAGCTAGGTTTTGAGTTGAATATATGGGTAGAAAGATATCTATCCTTTGATGAGGAAGTGATATCTGTGGTGCCATTAGCTGTTAAAACCCCAAGCAGATGGACTAGAACCATATTGGGAAAGGAAAAAAAGAAGAGGAGGCTGAGGTTTCCTCTCCTCCTCTAGAAACAACTAGAAGCGGGCGTGTATACCGGGGTCTGAGTGTTAGTAAGGGTAGGGTGGCGGGTAAATAAGAAGTTACTGTGTGGGATGTAAAATTTTGTGTTGATGATGTTGTTGTTGTTGGTGGTGTTGGTTCTATGTGTGTGGCGCATTTTGATGTCGATTGTGTGCCTTCGTGGAAATTTTCTTGCCCGGTTTTTTTACATGGATAGTGACAAAGGGGATTTTGATGACAATTTGTGTTCCCTTTTCTGATGGTAGTTACAACTTTAGCTTTCCCCAATTCATGCACTATGTTTTGTAGATTCAATGTGTGGGAAGTTTTGAAATGAAAGTCAAATGCAATGGATATTTTGTTCAAATGAAAATTTGTAGTGAAATTACATTTGAACCCAAAGCTTGTTTCTCCCTTGTCATATAAAAGGGAATTCAAGGCTCATTTATAGGGAAAGAACTAATGAAATCTCTAGCTAGGTTTTGAGTTGAATAAATGGGTAGAAAGATAAGAACATAATAGATAGCCTGTTTTGAGTTTTGGATGAATATATACAAATTATCTTAAATTGTATGCAAATATGACTTAGAAGCATGAATCAATGTATAATTCTAATATATTTTCTCCTTATGTGGATTTGAATGAATTTTGAATGAAATGTTAATGATGTTGTCATTCTTCTTTTGAGAATTTTTTCAATTGTGTGTCTATGTTTTTGCTTTGATTGAAGAAAATCAATTAAATGCTTAAATGGAGTCATAATTTTACAATTATTTACAAAGGATTTGATAAGTAGTAATATATCATAGAATTGAGCTCCATAATGCAAGGTATTATATGAGTAGTCCATTCTATTAAATTCTTGGGTCATTTCTGCTAACGATAAATGGGTAACTAAATATTTAAATGACGAAGAATAAAAGAATAATATGTAAATGGGTCACTCACTCACTCCCTCTATCTCTCTCCCCTTAACCCTAAACCCTAAACCCTAAACCCTAAACCCTTAAACCCTCTACCCTTAACCTTCCCTTCCTTTATCTCTCTCTTTCTCTCTCAAGTCTCTCCCTCGTAGCACCACTCCCTCTCCGAGGTCTCTCTCTCACTCACTTACTCACTCACTCACTCACTCTATCTAAAGTCTCTCCCTCCTACCCCTTCTCCTTCTCTTAGGTCTTTCTCTCACTCACTCACTCCCCTCTACCCATAACCCTAAACCATTAACCCTTAAACCCTCTACCCTCTACCCTCTACCCTCTCTCTCTCTCAAGTCTCTCCCTCCTACCCCCTCTCCCTCTCTCATGTCTCTCTCTCTCACTCACTCTCTCTATCTCTATCCCCTCTAACCTTAACCCTAAACCTTAAACCCTTAACGCTTAAACTCTAAATCCTCTACCCTCTATCTCTCTCCCAGTACTTATATCATAACCTTGATTCAACCATTGCTCTTTTTTTGTTATGTCTAATAAATACACATAGTCTCCTCATTTTATCTTTATTGAACAACCACCTGTCACATATATGTGGGTGACCTAACAACTCACCTTCCTGTGTGATGTGTGACTATCCAATAGGGTTATGGTGAGAGGGGCTTGACAACAACTTGAAATGCTTCCTCATTGTTTAAAAGATGCATAATTGAACTTGATGCATCTATGAAGTCACTTTCTTTATAAACAGATCATGGATCTTCTTAAGAAGATTGAAGGACATATCAACATAGTATGTTGCATATTTTGAATCTATCCTTTCCTATCCTATCTTATGTTCCTTTCCTGTCCTATCTTATGTTACTAGTCTTTTATGGTATTGGGAAAATCCTAAGGTTAGGGTTTTGTCTTTGACTGAATCCCTCTATCTCTCTCCCCTTTACAAATAACCAGAAACTCTAAACCCTTAACCCTTAAACCCTCTACCCTCTACCCTCTCTCTCTCTCTCAAGTCTCTCCCTCCTACCCCCTCTCCCTCTCTTAGGTCTTTATCTATCTCTCACTCCCTCTATGTTTCCCCCCTCTACCCTTAAACCCTAAACCCTAAACCCTTAACTATAAACCTTAAACCCTTAACCCTTAAACTCTAAACCCTTAAACAATCTACCCTCTACCCCTTATCTCTCTCCCACTCCCTCCATCTTTCCATCTCTCTCTCAAGTCTCACCCTCCTACGCCTTCTGCCTCTCTCAGGTCTCTCTCTCTCACTCACTCACTCACTCCTATCTCACTCCCCTCTACCCTTAACCCTCTATCTTCTACCTCTACCCTTAACCCTCTACTCTCTATCTATCTTCCACTCCCTCCCTCTCTCTCTCATTGAATCCCTCTATCTCTCTCCCCTCTACCCATAGCCCTAAACCCTTTACCCTTTACCCTAAATCCTTAAACCCTCTGCTACGCCCTTAATATTAGTGTACATCGGGTTATGAATAGTCGGCTTGTGGCTATCTTAACTCTTTATTAAGTCATATTATCATTAGTATATTGTTATTTAGTTGTTTAGGTTTGTCTAAGTCTTATATAGGTGTGTCTAAGTCGGCCCAGGTGATATCCTTGGCATAAATAGGTATATATAGGAGGTTGTGAGTCTTATTTCATCATCAACTGTGAAGTGTGTTCTCATTAGAGATATTTGGAGGTTTTCCCCCTCGAATTGGCTTGTTATTCTCAGTTATTGTCAAGTATTTGCAGCATATTTCATATCATATTCTTCCATTGTGCAAATTATTTCATAACAAGTGGTATCAGAGCATGATCTTGGCACCATAGAGGCAAGGTTTTTCTCAAATTTGGAGGCAATTTTGGGAAGAGAATATCTTTCAGAATTTGTCAAATTTTTTTCTAATTTTTAAAGGGTTTTTGAAGAACATATTGAAGAAGCTATAGTCAATATTTTAGAAGAATTGGAGCAGAATTAAGCGAATTATTGCAGAATTAGGGTTTCTACACTATTTTTTTGGAATCTACATATCTCACACATCTTGTTGAATTGGAGTCTGATTTTTATTGGGTTTTTGAAGACATACTAAAGGAGATT